>CAJUYH010002329.1:0-17778 GCA_910591685.1 Galerucella tenella | reverse complement strand
TTTATTCTAATTTAGGAAAATTTCATCAATTAAATAAAAAATCCAATCGAAATTTTACATAAATAATCTAAAACAAGCAAAATAAATGTCATTTTCACACAATTTTATACACAAATTCCAAATTTCAATTGAAAAATACAGAAAATTTAGTAGTTAATGAATATACTGTAAATAAAGCTAGTTTGTAAAGTTTTTTAAATATTACATGAGAAAATTTTCGGAGGAAGAGACATAATAGGTGGTATCCAGTTTAACTAAACTATACATACTTTCACTGAACTGTTCTCATCGATATATAGTTTGGCAAGTTTATCTGAAGCTATGTGGCATCGGTAAGAGGCGAGGAAAAACATGGCGCCTATCTGTCAAACGTACAAATGGCGTACGGTACCTATTTTACAAAGTAAAACTGAAAATACAAAAGTAGCTGACAATACCAACGCCACTGGATAAATCAATATCAGTCAATTGATGAAGTGAGAGGGAAGATCTCGCGCACGCGCTTGCCAATAAGAAGTCAGCTGGTCGATAATTATGTAATTCGGAGGGTGTGGTCATTATGGTTTTCGTACAACGCTGCCAGAGCTTCAGAAAGCCCATAACAAATTTGGAAAAGTGTTTATCTTCAAGTATTCATAAATTGAGAAAATAATGTTAATAGAATAAATCCAAGGAAACAAGCACATTATAAAATTAACGTTTAATCATATTTTTAATATTGTTAATAAAAAGACAATTTTCTAATTATTATCACTACATAATTAGAACCTCAGTTTTGTCATAGTTAAAAGTGGCAGTGTCGAATGTATCACTCTCCATATCACTAGGAAGTAGTGGCCATATTTAAGATCCCGCATCCACTTTTACATTTAAAAAGCTATACATTTGATAAACCTCAATTTTTAATAAATATATTCTTGTATGCTCCATTCCCCTTCCGTTGCATTTGAATCAGCTTCAAATTCTCAATTGGAACTCTTTGTTTTCCTCTTACTGAGTGAGACAAATTTATAAGGCGGCAGTTTTAAATGTTTAAAAATATTGTGCAGTGAACAATTTTTTATCGTCTGGGCACCAATTTGTAACTCTTAAAGCTCCAAGCTATCACTCTCTATCTCGGGGAGAACAATTCAGTACCAAGTAAATGCTTTTGTACACGATTACTGGAATGGGGTGTGCAATTAATATTGAAGTGGACGCCACCAACTTTTAAACATATAAAAATATTAGACTGAATTAGAATTGGACTCAGACTTGAACCATTTATAATCATTGTAGGTGACGACAGTGATGATACTGAATACAAGTACAATTTTCAACTTTGTTGTCAACAAATACTGTTTTTAGTATAATACTTAACCTTTAAAGCAAAACATAAATTAGTTGCTTATATAATGATAAAATGTTTTTAATACTTTTATATAATACCGTACGCCCCTGGTGTTTTTGTGAATGAAATCGGCCACGTTTAATCTTCCCTTCCCGAAGCCACGCAGTTTTTACCACCGGCTATACATAGATGCACAAAAAATTGAATGCAATATACAAATGTTACCCTTTAGTTCGCTGAGAATACAAATAATATAAACAGTATTATTATAAGCATGGATTTTGGAATTTTCGTTAACTTATAATTGGTCCAATAAAATACCTACTTAAAGATAAGGTACAGTAGAAACGCTAGAAATCGTTATACCGTCATCAACGATATCAAAAATGTATCAAATTAATAATATGGTAGTAGAAATCAACATTATGACAACTATATCCCAAAGATCTTTATTTCATTAATTGGGATTTTAGCGAATAGCATGTTATCAGTCAGAAATTTGATAGTTTGATGATCTATTAAATTTCTATTGACCAAAGACATGCCAGTAAAGGCGATTTCAACAATTAAAAGTTCGCGCATTGTCCTACAAAGTCTGTCTGACAACCAATTGGTTCATAGGTTCTCTTAAGCCTGGTTTACACAAGAGAATATATAGAAAGTATATATTTGATAATATCAAGGATTGGTGGTAAAGATTTAGCGTTTCTACTGTGGAAAATAAGGAATTGAGAGAATGACTAGCTCCATACAAACTGCCAAATTGTGAATTTAATTCGTATGTTCATGTAAAGAAGCAGAGACTTTCCAAAAGCAAGCGCACTACCAGACAACAATTCAAGTGGAATAATTTGATCAATAATTTTTGATTCAAATTACTTATTTGTCAAGTTTATTGTTAAAGTATCCACCTCTCTTATCATGGTGTAATAGAGAAGAAGATGTGCTCCCACGGAAGACGAATTTTCGTCATGTTCTGCGCACGTTCCAAAACGCCGCCATATTGCCCAATATATGTTTAATGTTTGGAATCACTATCATAACTATAACCTACACAACCAAATCTTACTTGTTGTAATCGTTCATTTTTGTAATAAATTGTGAACTCTGAACATTAAGTGTGTGTCTTTATTGTTAAATAAAGATTTTGTCTTGTTTTCGTTTCAAATTCAGTTTGATTTCGCTTGATTATGGCTGATATTTCAATATGGCGGCGTTTTGGGAAGTTTTTTTTGATTGGTCATGCGCGGTAACACACCTTCTTCTATATTACACCATTGGCCAAAAAGTATTGTTCTATAATAACGATAATTGTTTTTTACACAGTTACTTGATGATTTTTTTTAAACCCTTAAAATCCACAAAATCTTTTCTCCTGTTGGATACACATTGTGCACCTTTGATTACCAAGTTTCTACTAGCCAATTTGGCATCAATGCATCTGGACTGTATACTTTTTCTAAAATCAACGTGAAGACAGAAATTTTTGGCAAACACAAATAGGGAGACGTGTCCTTTTGTAATATTTTGTTCCCAAAAATGTTCAGCTGCATCTTGTTATTATTATTCTCCTATTAAAGATTTGTTGTTTGATTTAAAGCACTTAAAAATTATTATCTGGTCTGTTTTTTAACATTATTTTGATCACTTATATGGATTTTCATATCAGAAAATACAATTAACTTTTCACATGATATCAAATTACCTCCACACACTTACTGTATTCATTCTTGTACAATTCTGATCCAGTAGAAACTTTAAGATATTTTCAAAATAGGTGGTGAAAGTTTCCAACAGCGTTGAAGGTAGCACGACTAAATATCCTGTCCAAAACTATCCCCAGCCAACAAAATCCTGTTTAGTAATATCCTCAACTTAAAATATATCTGAGCCGAGATACAAGTCTATTAATTGGTTTAAGAAGGGTGAATCCAATTATTATATTCCCTTCCCCTTCTTGAATAACTTGATGTGCATAACAATGCATGCATCCCTCTCATCCAATACTTTTTAAGGTGAAATGCGAAGAGATATTTTGGTAGGGGATATACCGGGATGGGTTTTTTTTTGGCAGGATATTTTTGGACAGGATATTTTGTCCTAAACCCGCATTGGAATACAGTAAAAATGTACAAGATGTTTCCAAACAAATATTAATAATTAATACAGATCATTTGATAACCAAACACTGAAATAGTTACTTTTTTATCTAGTGCGCGAAATGCTACTTTGGTGCATGAGATGCACACAAAATTTTTTCTGCAAACGTCAAAAATATTGTTCTAAAATAAGTAACATGCTTAGCTTAATATGAAAAATGGTATTGAACTGGCTTAAACTGTTTTTCCAAATCAAATAATTACTGTAACTATGAAAATAAAATGGCATTTGTTGACAATTATTTCAAAGTGACTATTCTTGATAATTATTTTGGAGTGACTTTTTATTCGCGTCAATTTCGTGCGTGATATTTATAACTGTAAAATAATGGAAATTTCGAGCGACGATGAAGTAAGCAGTACCCCACCTGACTTGACAGATGCGGCCGATTCAGTAATTTCAAATCTTTTACCGGAGAAATCGAGGCGCCAGTATGAAAATGCATATGAGCAATTTAAAGATTGGTGTGAAGCAAATAAAGCCAGAAAAATATCCGAAAATGTGCTGTTGGCATATTTTGCAAAGAAGTTTAAGAAGCTAAAGTCTTCCACGTTATGGGCAATATAATCTATGTTGAAAGCAACACTCAATGTTGAAGAAAACGTGGATTTTGAGAAATTTACCAAGTTGGTTCCATATTTGAAAGCCCTAATTATTGTTATACATTAATAAATAGATGATTTCTTGAATTTTGGCTTGATTGAGGAACATAAAGGTTAAAATATGAAAATCCCATATACGAGGCTTGTTCAATTGAAACCCATCTTTGGTCCAGGAAAAATTTATTGAAAAGTACAGTTACAAATAACTACCACTACAATTGAGGCACATATCCCACTGTTGTATACCCTGCTTATAGAATTATTGTGGCTGCTGCTGGAAAAATTCTTTCACAGCGTTTTGTACTTCTGCGTCCGACTTTTTTAGTGGCCCAGAGATGTGAAAATCGCAAGGCGATAAATCGGGACTATAGGGTGGATGCTCTAATATCCTCCATTTCTTTCGTTGCAGATTTTTTTCACTACGTTGGCAACATGAGGCCGAGCATTATCACATTTGGACGGATACTTAAAATACTTACTTACAATACTTAAAATCGCTGTCAAATATAAACGAAATAAACAGATCAGTGTGACGTTTGCATACACTACTAATGTTGGAAAACGTCAGTTGAATGATTACAATTGTTTCCAAGGCTAACCTGACCAAAGATGGGTTTCAATTGAACAAGCTGTGTAGTTTACATGCAGTGTGCGGAGTAAGTATTTCGCACACTACTTCGCGTACGGTGTCATGGTAACGAAGGAAAATGAAAAAAGGTCACTTCGCATATTGTTGTCAATGCGCGAGCCTTGTCATTTTTTGACGTTTGTAGAAAATAGTATATCACACACCGAAGTGGGGAGAGTTTCATTACTGTCGAGAGGTTAGCCATTATCTCAGACAGGAATGAAACTTCCTACCGAGGTTTGTATAATATTTTATTCACAACCATCATATCCTGATAAAAATAAATAATTATTTGTTTCGTTCTGAGCACACCTGAAATATTACATTTGACAACAACTGTCACCAATATAAATAAATGTCAGATACAGTCGGATGGATATTAAGGCAATGGTCCGAAAGTAACTAACCGTAACCACGGTTAACCGATTCGGTTGACAGATAAAACTGAAAAAATAAAGTTGTATTCGGGATATAAAACCAGTAAAAGGACGAAACGGAAATATAACCTTAAATACATTCCTCTAAACGATACCGAGACACACTTCAAAAAATATTTTTTTTATATATGAGTTGTTTTTAAACATGGACAATCAGGCTGCTCTCGTGTTTTACTTTTATTCGTATTATGATTCGTTTATATGTTTTATTTTTCTCTTCGGTTGTGAAATAATCAACTAACAAAAATAATAAACAATAATAATGCATGTCGCGTGACAGTCGAAACCAGAAGTAACCGGGCTCCTAAGGCTGGTTACTAGTTTGACAGTTCATTAACCAGATTTCAGGAAACCGTGTTCCAAAAATAGCCATATTTTCAGCAACCACTATTTTTTGGTTACTTTCGGGACGGTAAACCGCAAACCAGTTACTTTCGGACCATAGCCTAAGTTATAATAATTCAAATTTAACCATTAATTTCAATAAGTAGTTTGTTGTATTTTGATTCATTGTTGGTTTTTATTCTTTGCCATTAAATAGTTGATATAATATTTGTGTTATATTTTCAAATATAACACAAATATTCATCTGAAATAGATATTAATATTTTAGAGGGCAGGAAGTGATCGATGAGGACGGGAAATGATCGAGGGCGGGAAATAGAGGTATGTAATATGACACTTTCTAACCTTCAATGACGTTAGTAATACAGCATTACATATATGGTTGTGAATAAAATATATCACCTATTATTGACATTTATTTTCAAAATATATTACCTTGTAACCTACCCGATACGAAAATTAAAAAATGAATAATACTTGTGTGATTTTCAGTACCTTGCTTCGATTGATTTATTTAATTTTGGTTTATCGTGTATCTTTTCAATATCACAAGCAAAGTCACAAAATTAAATTGAGCGACTCCAAATTAAAAATAAATTTTGACTAAATGTGTCTTAGTGATAGCAAAACAAAAGATAACAGATAACTGTATACTTTAAAGTCAATTGATTGGAAATGTTTGCTGGCTTGAAAAAGAAGTACTTAATTGATAAAAAAAATATAATAAATGCAGATTTAAAATTGTTTTTGCTCCTTTGGTTAACTACACCAAGACCTTATATTTAAAAAAAGCGCAACAAGCTATGTGGAAAAAGTTTTTTGTTTTCAAAATATAACGTGTGTAAATAGTTAACAATGTAAAGATAAAATTAAATACGAGCCGAAACGACCTTTCTTTTGATAGACCTAAAAAATAATTATTTATCACTAATAATAGCCCGTTGTCATGATTTCGTTTTGAAACTCTTTCGGTGTAACTCTTCAGTCTGTTCTTTCAACTTAAGTAACGTGTCTTGCAAAAAGTCTGTAATTTGTTTCCTAGCTTGCTCTTCCGTCACTTTTTTCTCTCTTAAAGTGTTGACCATGTCGGATAAATCTAATGGTTGACCGTAGTTGAAAGTGAGATTTTTTCTAAATTTTAAAACGTATGGTGGTTCGTTGGGCAGAACGTCGTCCATTCCTATGTGCCAAATTGGTAAAATTATCGGCGTCACAGGCGCTTCATATATCATTCTGCCAACGCCCCACTTAAAGCGCATGTTTTCTTTAGTCATATTCACTTTTCCTGGAAAATAGAAAAAAGTCGCAATTGACATTATTGATGGAAAATCGGGAGCTCTAAAACAGTTTATAGGCCAGACGATAGAGGTAACAACTGCAAGTAATAGACAGCCTAAGTGCCTACGTCACAACTGTGGGCGGAGCCTGGACTGGTTCCAAACAAACTCTCTTTCTATGTAAAAGTCCCATAAGGAATTTTTTATTCAGTGTTTTCAACGTTATAAAGGCAAAATAAGACATCTAGTTTCTATATTGTGTTAGAGGAACGTGCCTTTTAAATGTTTTTGCCAATGTGAGTTAATTTAATTACTAAATTAAGTTGAAAACTTTTTGAGGTTATGTTGGCTATTTCATTTTATTAGAAACCATCTAAACTGTATTCTGTTTTCTTAATTTCTATATTCTATTATCTTCAGATGGCTTCAAAACATATCTTAAAGCTTTCTTTGTCCACAAAATGGCAATCACAAACTCTCGCAAACTGAGTGGGTTGTTTATCTTTTCGCCTGTGAGTAAATACAATATTTCAATAAAACATTCTTTAAAAATGATATTAATTACTCTTTCTTCACTTTATAAGAGAAATCCATTTGTTTCTCTCAGCCTGGTTCGTTGGAAACCGAAAAAATTTGCACTGTAATGCTTGCAACCTGGCACAAAGCACATTACCATAGTGTCTTAAAAGCCGTAAAAATATATTCAGTTAAAGTCACAAACTAAATAATAATATACAGATAGGTATAGATAGCTTTATTCAAAATAGGAAAACCTAACTTACATACAATTACATTGTACATAAGTTTAAAGTATACAAACATATAATAAATGAATATATAAAATTAAATAACTATACATATACCTATATAATAAATGTATAAATAAACAAATACATACCGCATTTATCACAATTAAAAAAAACAATTATCACATACATTTCAATCTTTAACAATTTGTAGTAAATCTTTAACAATTTGTAGTAAAAATAATTCTAGGTTCATCGTTTAACTAAATAGTACATTAATCCTCTTTTAAATTGTGGCAAACTTTGTGAATCTTTTATTTCATTTGGTAGCTTGTTATAGTCAATAAATCCTTTAAATATTAATGTTTTTGTATTAAACGTTTTAGTTTGAATGTCAATATGTAAGTGATTGTTAGTTCTAGTATTATATTCATGTATTTGACTGTTATAGGTTATATATTTGTTAAAAAACATTGGCAAAATATTGTGCAACATCTTGTAAATGTAGGTTAATGTCATATAAATCAGCCTCTTTTCAATCGATAACCACTCCAATGTTTCCATCACACAAGATACTGGGGTCAGCCTGCCACATCTTAATACAGTGCCCTTAATTTGTTTAAATCGAAAGCATACAGTAAGGTAAGACAGTATTCAAAGTGCGGCTGTATTATGGTTTTATACACTGTTATTCTAGAGTTAATACCTACTTAAATGTTGCGATACTCTGGAGTAAAAGTACCTATAATTTCTTTAAAAATGTTTTTTTGTATGTAACTAAAATGACTATGAAAATTTAAGTGATTATCAATCATAAAACATAGTAGAAATTATCCAAAAACCTATCACCAAAACATACCCAACATAACCTCAAAAAGTTTTCAACTTAATTCAGTAATTAAATTAACTCACATTGGCAAAAACCTATACAAAATCACTTAAACGGCACGTTCCTCTAACACAATATGGAAACTAGATGTCTTATTTTCACTTTATAACGTTGAAAACACTAAATAAAAAATTCCTTATGGGACTTTTACATAGAAAGAGAGTTTGTTTGGAACCAGTCCAGGCTCCGCCCACAGTTGTGACGTCAGACTTAGGCTGTCTATTAGCAATACGGCTGATTTTTTTCTTTCATAAGTACCTTAAAGTATGTAGATTAATATAAAAAAAGTTTACCAGTCTATCGATTTCCCAAATTAGAAAAAAAAATCACAAAACTTTATTTTTTTCGAAATTTTTTAATATTTCGCGCTGGGAGGAAGGTAGGGAAAAATAAAAAATACCAGCGTGTAGGGGGAGTGTTTTGCAACAAAAAAGGTTTCCTGCGTTTCCTTCGTCCGAGCAATGGTTTGTCCGTAAAAAATTCGGTAAACTAAGTATGTGTTCCGCATCCGCGCGACTCTATTTTCTGAAGCGCGGCGGAGTACATTATAAACTATTGTACAGTCACAGTATATGAACCAACCAGTAGTATATCTCTCATAAATTTCATTCATAAATTGCAAGAGACCTTTTTTATTGCAAAAGACTTCCTTTATGCGGTGGTATTTTTTATTCTTCTCCACCTTACTCCCAGCGTGAAGTATTGGAAAATTTCGAAAAAAAAAGTTTTTTGATTTCTTTTCTAATTTGGGAAATCGATAGACTGGAAAACTTCTTTTTATACTAATCTACATACTTTGAGGATGATGATATAGGATGAAAGTGTCAGCCAAAGGAAGCTGTTTATGAAGTAGAATGTTCTTACCTTCTGGGAAAAGATGAACCCATCCACCTTTGGCAAGTTGTTCTATACAAAAATCAACGGCGTCCTGGTAAACTCCAGCTCCTCGAACTACTGGTATACACTTACCAAGACTGAAGAAATATGCGTGTTGTGCACAAGTATAACAAATATCATGGGCCGTAAGGGACCACCTCATTACTTTTGGACTTAAAAGATGTCTTAATTTTAGTGTGCCTGCAAAAGCACAAATTATTAGGATTATTAAGGGTTTGGCAGATAAGCTATGGATAGGAGAGAGATATTTAGAACTGTAGGTGTCTGAATAGTGAAAATTGCTATTAAAAATGTCATTTAGAAGCTCCTTATTTCTCCAAGAAGTTAAAAACAAAAACTGTATCCTTTTTTTTTGACCTTGTTATGAAATAATGACTCAGTATTCAAATATATTTTGACCTTAAACCATTGTTTCCAAATATGGAGCTCATTTCTGTTAAATTTCATATCTTATCATGTACCTAGAAGGGAGCAAAAAATTTAAAATTTGTTCCATTTATTAAGGTTACATTTTGCTAGGTAGAAAAATAATTGCAACAGGAATAACTATAATTTCTCCATTGTAATTATACAAAATTAGAAAAAAATTACAGTTAATAAGGTGCCCATAATTTACTTTGATAAAACTTTAGGCACAATTTGCAGAATTAGGAATAATAATGACAAGGTAGATAAGGAAAAACATGCTACTTTCATATTAATAAATAACTAAGGGATCCCATTTATCATTATATTTGAATAAAAATTGACCTTTGTCATTTTACCAATAATAATTATAGACAATTAGATACAAAAAAAATAATTTTTAATAATGTAAACAACAAACAACATTCAAAGATGAAATATATATGTTTTAAAAATAATATTCAAATCTTTCTTGGGTAATATTCAGTAGTATTAGATAATCTGAAGTGATTGAGGTAATATTAGGTAATTTGATGTGGTATTAGGTAATATTAAGTAATCTGAAGTAGTATTCATTAGGTAATCTGAAGTAAATCAAGGTAATCCCTATCAAGGATAAGTTCCATATAGGTACTATAATCACTAGTGACAAACTCCCTGAATAAAGCTTCATAGATAATAAATTAGAGAAATTAAACACAATTTTGGCAACTGAATTTTTCTCCTCAGAAGCAGTGACTGGCAAAAAAAAATATTTCACATTCAAATTTGAAGTAGACAAACAATGGTGACCAATTAATGAGATGTTTATAATTAAGGTGGCAAAAAAGTATGTGTTGAAATGTAAATTAGTTATAAAAACATGGACTTTCATAAAAATGGTTATGCAATATATTCTTGTATTTGTATGGAAACTTACCCCATATACCTGGATCGTCAAAACATGAATGGTGGTTTGAAACTGTTATCAAAGGTACTTGTTTAGGCCTATTATCTAATAAATTGCTCATAACATGTCTATTGTGAACTTTGGCTCGGTTAAAAAGATCTAAAAAATATCCATCATAAAAATATTCTTTGATTGTGAGAGTTATGTACTATTACGGATTAAAATTTTGCTAAAAAGGCCAACAGCACATACTGTAACTGCACTAGCAAGTCTCCAAATATTAGTAGGGCTTCTCAATCTAGGTATAATCCAATCCAGGTTATATGCCATAGTGTCAACCTTAAACTACCTATTTTTAAGCTGGGGTAGTTTAACTGTTTCACAATTATTTATTTTTCCTAATTTTTATAATCTTGGATTTAACATGTTCACTCATTTAGAAATGTATTAATTACATAACTGGGAAAAAACTATGTTATAGAAATATTGTGGAAAACAAAGCTGACAGATTATGTTCTACAGTGTTACTATATGATCGCCACACTCGTTTCTGCTGAGCGACATAAAAATTACTAAACATTAAACGTGAACATCATTTTTTAAGTAATCCACTGCTCAATCTTACATGACATCAATAACCTTGAAACTTTCAGCATGTCACTGTCATATTTAGATGACAGCTGCGTTCGACAATGTCACTCTGAAAAAAATAGCTACCCTATCACCATTTTTATTGCATTCTATATTTCTGTAGAAAAATCTTAAACGTCACTTTGCTGTTGTTTTGGATTTGAAAGAAGAAAAGTAAAAATATTTTGAATTTTATAAACGTATAGCATTTCCCGGGGGTTAAAAATTGCAAAATTTTATTAAATTGAAGCCGAAATGATATAAAAAATTAACTAAGATGGGTAAGTTTCAATCTCGCTTTTATTTAATATGTTTATTTTTTTAAAACTCGCGCTTACACCTGTCCTACTTACAATACAAACATTTCGAATATGAAAATAAAGTATTTATTTATATTTAGTATTTGGCTTCAATTTATAGTATCTACAATCCGTATTATCACAATATGACATTAAAAAATAAAGATCTCGATATTTATTTTCACATGCGAAATCATTACAAAAAAATTCAAAATCCTAAATCTACCTTTGATTTCTCTTTCCCAAAACCAGTTTCCAAACGTGCTCTTTGCAGCTCTCCTCATTGTAATACAACACGAAGAACAATGAAATTTGAAGACAAGTAAGTAAGCATTAGTTTAATTTAAAGATTTTTAGATTGTGTTTAGAGGTACCTATAACAAAACATAATATGCTTGTATTATAGGCACTTTTCAAATTTTGTTCATATTCCATACTACGATGTTTCCAAACATCATGTTTGTGCTTATTCTGAAGACAGAACTAGTGATACAGCTTTATTACCTCGTCCTAGAACTAGAAGAAATCCTAATGGCTGGAGTCCGGACGAAATGGTATTTAGCAATTTTGGAAGTTTTTACATGTTTTTTAAAAAATTGCCGTATTTTAGTTAGACAGAAAGTATAGATCTCAGTCAGTGGGGGGAATTCCAATAAAATCGAAGAATTCCAAAAAGAACAGCTGCTATTCTGCTCGTCAATTCCAAAAAGAAAATTTTGCAATGCAAGAACCAAGTAATCACGAGAACACAAATCAAAATTCTTACAGAACAAAGAAAAAAATTGGTCGTAACAAAGCGAGTGTCTCGACTGTCTCTTGTTCCACGTATACGGGCAATGAAGACGAAAGTGAAATAGTAACAGGAAGATCTATTGAAAATAAAAGAGGTATAGGGGATGCCAAAAGTGTTGGATCGTAAGATTTTACTATTTGTAGTTTGAAACAAATTTTGAACAATTTTATTTCTTTTAGAATTGAAGAACATGAATATTTGCAGTTTTTGTTACGAATTACTGAAGATATAATAATGAATAATTACATTTTAAATGAAGATATCGAAAGAGTTTTTAAACAGCACATGGAACTGAACAAACATGTATTAGATGAGGTAAAAATAATATTCCCGTAACTTTAATATGAAATAGTTGTTGTTGTTTTAAAAGTTATATATTTTAGAAAAAAATGGAACAGCACATAGCAAATCTGGCTTTAGAATTAAATATTTCCGAAGAAAAAATAGATTTTGAAAAGGATAGTTCCCTCGAAATCCCACCATCCTACATTGATTTATTATGTTTAAACACCGCATGCGAATGTGAAAGTCCCAAAAATCAATTTGAAGGCTTTTTAGCGTCAGTTGTAGAAGGAGAAGCTGCCAATAAAGAAAATTTCGACGATAGAGTTTATTACAGACATAGTTTGGGTAAGTTTGTTTATCACAACTCATACAGTATCAACCAGTTTCTTGTTTGAATAATTTTATTTTTTAAAGTTTCTTTTCCTTATTTTTTCTCTTATTTTTTTGAGAATCAAACCACAATAATGTTTTTGGGACTTTAGTTCTTTACGTCAGGGGTCGCGACGCAAAAGATCTGACCGTTACGTTACGTTATGTTACGTTGCTTCGTTATGTGCCTTGCTTTCGTGCTTGTGCTCTCTCCTGAGTCTCTCTCTCGTTTACGAAGCAGCGATTCATATGCTTCGGCCGGGAATCGAACCCGGGCCGCCCGCGTGGAAGGCGAGCATTCTACCACTGAACCACCGATCCTACATTAAAATTCTATGCAAAGCTGGTATTCGCAGTGCTGGTGATCTACTTGAATTGGTTCGGATACATTTTTACTTTTATTTTCATAATTTTTGAAACTTTAGTTCTTCACGCCAGGTTATGTTTGAGCGACCAGGGGTCGCGACGCAAAAGATCTGACCGTTACGCGTTACGTTACGCTACGTTATGTTACGTTGCTTCGTTATGTGCCTTGCTTGCGTGCTTGTGCCTCCTTAGTCTCTCTCTCGTTTACGAAGCAGCGATTCATAATAATATGCTCCTGCCGGGATTCGAACCCGGGCCGCCCGAGTGCAATGCGAGCATTCTACCACTGAACCACCGATGCTATATTGAAATTCTATGCAAAGTTGGTATTCGCAGTGCCGGTGATCTACTTGAATTTGTTCGGATAAATTTTTACTATTATTTCCACAATTTTTTGCGCGATTAAAGGGTCTAGCACATTTACTTTTCGAAATAAAGGGTGTTGAAATTTTGAAAACTTGAATGCCTTAATTCGATAACTTTAAAATGGATGGATAAATTGATTTGATATTTGGCAGGTTGTTTTTAAATGTAAAAGGGCATATTTTGATAGAAATAGTAGTTTGTGCAACTAGTTTGGATATGATGGCCATATCGCACGAGGACGAAGATGGAGCACGACGCCGTAGGCGGAGTGCTCAATCGTTCAAGTGCGATATGGACAATCCACACGAGTCGAGCAGCATATTTTTTCTACGACCCACTGAAATGAACTTAGGTAATAGATATTTTCGTCTACTTCGCCTTTTTGAGACTACTTTTCTGGTTGACTTACCTATCATTTTATTAGGTATATAATAAGTGAGAAAACATAAAAAAAAATAAAACGATCTTGGTAGGATTTGAACCGAGGACCCTCGCTATTCATGACAAGTGATTACCCGTCGCAGCCATGGAGTACAACATTCAAATAATTCAATAATACTTAGTGATTAAACAAATGTATCCTCTTGGTTTTTGAAGATTGGTAAAAAATTAAACATTCTATATAGAATGGCAGGATGGAAAGACATTGAAACAAAACTCAGAAATGGAAATAATAATTGATATTACTGGCAACTAAATGTCAAAAGCATCACAGAATATAGAAATCGGAAAATGTTTTCAAGTTAGATAGTACTCGTTTCCTTCTAGCCGAGCTCGCACGATGTTTACAGGAAAAAGTCATAGAGAGTAGCATTTGTCGATAAAAAGAAATTTCTTTTCTTTGCTATTTCTTTTCTATTTCTACTTCTATCAAGTTACAGAGTACGCGTGCTGGTATGCTTACTACTCATCCACCAAAGAATATGAAAATCGTTTATCTATAACGTCAAATGTATAACATAATTTTTTTTTAAAAGAAACTTAAGATCCTACCGTGTGTCCCGCGACACGTTCTACCTTTTTTTTGCGCGATTGATCTTTTTTGTTTATTTACAGCATCGGTTGTCAGGACGGTAGGTTATGTTTACTGGTTTCTAGGTTTAACACGTCGGTAAGTGATTTACTCACCGTTCAGACGTCGAAAAGTAATGAATAGCATAAAAACAATTTCACCAAAATGCAAAATATATTTCAAACTGATCGAGAAGTATAAATGTCACTTTTGACATTTCGTTCATTTCGAGGAAATTTGAATTATTTTATTCGGAATATATTTCAATACGATCGCGCAAAACATCTCGAACGTTAAGGGTAATTACAACGTTTAAGGGGTCCAGCACATTTACTTTTCGAAATACAGGGTGTTGAAATTTTGAAAACTTGAATGTTTTAATTCGATAACTTTAAAATGGATGGATAAATTGATTTGACATTTGGCAGGTTGTTTTTAAATGTAAGGGCATATTGTAATGTATGTATCCTACTATGGATACTTGGTGCATTAGAAGTGTGGAAGGGCCTCTGACTAGGTGGTGTTGTTGGTCACTTGGTGTGTCATCTCACAGGAATAAAAACAACTACTGGAATCACTGGGTCATGTTCTCTTTTATTACCTTACTTTACTATTATACATTAACCCACTCATTACTAGTACTAATTAGAATATTAATTAAAATGATTACGATGAATAGAATACACTTTGAATGTCTTTAGGACATCTTAGAATAATTAAGTAATGAATTAGAATTGATTAGAATGTTTAGAATAATTTAGAATGAATGTTAAAACACTTTCGTTAACATATTTATACGACGAGTCAAGTTCAGCGTTTTGTAAATATAAACAATTCTGTTTATGTTTATTTCACGCTCTGAACTTGACATCCTACGTGAGACCTTTCTCTTTCATATTTGTCAACGATTCATGCTTTATAGAAATTAGCTTCAAGGGAATTTATGTCTTTATTCATAATAATACCATAATAATAATTTAAATAATTAATAAATAATATTTCAGCCGAAAGGCATCACAATGTTTTGATAGAAATAGTAGTTTGTGTTGATATCATGGCCATATCGCACGAGGACGAAGTTTGAGCACGACGCCGTAGGCGGAATGCTCAATCATTCAAGTGCGATATGGACAATCCACACGAGTCGAACAGCATATTTTTTCTACGACTCACTTAAGAAAAAATTTAGAAAATAAAAATTTTTATAAACTGTAATATAACTTCAAATTGAACATTTAACAATTCAATTTATTATGTTTCCACAATTTTTTTGTGTGGTAAACGTACAGTTCTTGAATTTCCAATTTGTATAATGCTACGGTTTCCCTTTTTAAATATACGATGCTGTTATAAGTAGATGTTGCCAGTCGGACTCCCTCATGAAGGGTACCGTACCATTATCTATAATAATGAATATTCTGCTAAATATTTCAAACGTCTACTTGTTGTCGTTATTAATATCAAGCAGAATAATTATTTAAAAATAAAATTAACAATAAAAAAAAACTTCTTCACGGGGAATCGAACCCGGGTCTACCGCGTGTGAGTCTGGTTTGCTTACTACTCGACCACCGAGGAATACGTAAACGTATTATTAGATTTGAATAATTTTCCTTCCCTTATCTGGCTTTATAACAGTGGTAGTTAAAATTCGTTTTAGGAAGGGTTACAGAATGTACGGAACCATCTAATTCATCATCAACAGTGGTGGCTAGAATCTCTAACCCGAATTTTATAGATATTTCCACTACAGAGTATCTAATGATCACAACAAAATCTGAAATGGTCGTAGCAAGTAAAGAAGATATTGGAAAAGGTACTTAGTGTAGATACTGTGTACTTTTTTTTCCATCTGATTTAAATTCTGAGGGCTTTATTATTTCAGACCTTCAAATTAGGGAAACTTTGAGTGAAATTGTAATAACTGACAAAACTAGTCCTGAGGACAGTCTTAAAGATATACCCAAAGAGACTGCAAAAGCAAATGACGACGAACTTGAAGAAACTGGTATTATAGAGCCAAAAGAAACTATAAAAGTTTCTGAAATAAATATAGAAATACCGTTGAAAATTGATTGTGGTACAGACACAGCATTTGCCGAAGAACAAACATTAAAAACTGCAGATGCAAAAATCCAAACCAGTCCACTCCGCCCAATAATCTACGAACAATCTATTCAGACTTCTCCGAGATTACTTTTAAAAAAACCATCCACCGTCAACAGATCCACACAAAGCACTTCAATGGTTTCTAATAAAAAATGCGACACCGAAGATCTCACTGAATATATTTTAGTGAAAAACAAAGATTTGAGTCCGGACGTTATTCTCGAAGACGAAATCCCTTTAACGAATCGCACTGAATTAGAAGGAGGATTGAACACTTTTTTAGAACTAAAATTATTAGGAGACGACTATGACTTGACGCCGGAAAGGGATACTTCGGAAAAATATCATTTTCTAATGACAGACGCTGCTACTATGTGTCACCCAACAATGCCTTTGACAGGGATTGAAGAAGAAAGTTTGTTGCTGGGAGATATGTACGAATTAGATGACGAGTCAGCTTTAAAGGTAGACAAATTAATCATAACATTTGTTGATGGTAAATGTTAGGTTAGAGTTTTTGTTTTTAATAGAGGAGTTCAGTCAAAGGTCAGTGTGGCCAACAAAAAGTGTTTTTTTCTGACAAGAATGACAGCTAAGGTCTACCAACATAAGATTTTTGCAGGTTTTTTTATCATAAGGTTTGTTCCAACAACCACCTTCTGATTAGTACGTGAACGTATTTATGTACGAATCAAACGTTCTTGAACCTATACGTGAATTAATCCATGAACATCATACTCTATGCATTGATGGAACGATTCTACGACTCATTTTTAAACTGTTACCACTCTCAGGAACTTTATTACAACCCTATAAGTTCACGTTTTATTTGTGTATGATTTATGTTTATTTACCATTTCCTAACCTTAAAACATCAATTGACAATTTGGACGAACGGTTCTACCACAGAGTACACCATCTAACAAGAGACGAAAGCTTTGTCG
>CAJUYH010002328.1:40820-50867 GCA_910591685.1 Galerucella tenella | reverse complement strand
TTTTTTTTGGCAGGATATTTCTGGACAGGATATTTAGTCCTAAGCCACTAGTGATTAGATAAGTAATTTGGAGCAACTGCATCAAATAGTGCTAAGTAATGTTGTGGAACTTGTGGAGGATGATTTTTTAACGCCAAGAACGGTGCTTCATCCTGTCGCCGAATCAATCAGATCAGTACAGGAATCCATTATTTTCGGCATAAATGAAGTTGCAGCCTTACTTTCGATACATTCGGCAAATAATTTGTTTATTTCAATACCTCTATAATTTTCATTTTAACCCGATATCTGTCATTTTAATTAAACTGATAGATATTATATTTTTGCAACTAGAATAATTGAAAATAAAAAAAGTAGAACGTGTCACGGGACACACGGTAGGAACTTTAGTTCCTTTTAAGCAAAAACTATGTAATACATCTGACGTTATCGATAAACAATTTGCATATTCCTCGGAGGTCGAGTAGTAAGCAAACCAGACTCTCACGCAGTAGACCCGGGTTCGATTCCCCGTGAAGAAGTTTTTTTTTAATTGTTAATTTTATTTTTAAATAATTATTATGCTTGATATTAATAACGATAACAAGTAGACGTTTGAAATATTTAGCAGAATATCCATTATTATAGGTAATGGTACGGTACCCTTCATGAGGGAGTCCGACTGGCAACATCTACTTATAACAGCATCGTATATTTAAAAAGGGAAACCGTAGCATTATACAAATTGGACATTCAAGGACTGTACTGTACACAAAAATTAGTGGAAACATAAAATTGATTTGTTAAATTTTTAATTTGAAGTTATATTACAGTTTATAGAAATTTTTTATTTTCTAGATTTTTTCTTAAGTGGGTCGTAGAAAAAATATGCTGTTCCCCTTCGTGTGGATTGTCCATATCGCACTTGAACGATTGAGCACTCCGCCTACGGCTCAAACTTCGTCCTCGTGGCGTCGTGCTCAAACTTCGTCCTCGTGCGATATGGCCGTCATATCCACACTAGTTGCACAAACTACTATTTTTATCAAAATATTCCCTTTTACATTTGAAAACAACCTGTCAAATGTCAAATCAATTTATCCATCCATTTCAAAGTTATCGAATTAAAACATTCCAGTTTTGAAATTTCAACACCCTGTATTTCGAAAAGTAAATGTGCTAGATCCCTTAATCCTCATATCATTTTGTCAAATTTTACGAGAGGAATCTACATGCAAACGTTGTAATTACCCTTAACGTTTGAGATGCTTGTACCATTTTTTGCGCTATAGTATTGAAATAAATTCCGAATCAAATAATTTAAATTCCTTCAAAATGAACGAAATGTCATAAGTGACATTTATACTTCTCGATCAGTTTGAAATATATTTTGCATTTTGGTGAAATTGTTTTTATGCTATTTTTAACTTTTCGACGTCTGAACGGTAAGTAAATCACTTACCGACGTGTTAAACTTAGAAACCAGTAAACACAACCTACCGTCCCGACAACCGATGCTGTAAATAAACAAAAAAGATCAATCGCGCGAAAAAAATTATGGGAATAGTAGTAAAAATTTATCCGAACAAATTCAAGTAGATCACCAGCACTGCGAATACCAGCTTTGCTTAGAATTTCAATGTAGCATCGGTGGTTCAGTGGTAAAATGCTCGACTGCCACGCGGGCGGCCCGGGTTCGATTCCCGGCCGAAGCATATGAATCGCTGCTTCGTAAACAAGAAAGAGAGAGGCAGGCTTCAAGGCACATAACGCAGCAGCGTAACGTAATGTAGCGTTACGGTCAGATCTTTTGCGTCGCGACCCCCGGTCGCTCAAACCTAACCTGACGTAAAGAACTAAAGTTCCAAAAACATACAATTAATATGGATACAGTAATTGAAAGTACACCACAACATCTTATTGACAAAGCGAAAGCTGCAAGTTTGGATTTAAAGCACACGGAACATTTCAGATTTCAAGAATCGTCTTGTTCTAGTCAGTGAATTAAAAGTACACTCCATTACCATCAACAACATTTTTGTTTCATCGAAAATCACACCGATTTAAAATGACCAACATAATTACTCTTTTCCGCTCAGCGCACTCATTTTCAATTTGTGAATTCCGCACGAGTTTCGGTAGCTAAACAAAATCCGACGTCTAGAATTTTGAAAAAAAAAGTTAATTAAAGTTCTTTTCGATATGACTATAGTGACGGAATAACTTCGCTGAATGCACAGCTTTTCTCAATATTAAATTTTAGGAATTTAATCAGCAATTTACTGAAAAGACATATTTTCGAGAACGGTGACTCTTAGATAAACTTCATTTTACAGCTTTGGTATTTGTTGCTCTTTCCATACTTCTTTCATTTTGTATTTTTATCAAAAACAACCAATTATGTTGCCACTCGAAATATTGCTGGACATATCGGAAATAATATACTACTATAGTTCAATCTCTTCATATTTATATTAAGAGGTGCCGCATTAATAACTTTTATTTTAGATTGAAATAACATGGAAATAAAATAGTATTGTGCTTTGGAATATTGGTAACTCACCTGGGGAGCTTTTTATAGATCGGAAAAATATTAATTTAAAAAAAAACTGAAACATTCTTTTTATTACTGTAATGCCATATAACGATGTCTCGCGTTCAAATTGCATACGTAGGTTGATGATATGATAGTCTTTCGTATTCCATATTCAAAATTCGCTGACAAACGATACGAGGGTCGAAAAAATTGAGAAGTAGGAATTTTCAAAAAAAACACAACATTCTTTTTATCACTGTGATGCCATATAACGATGTCTCGTATTCAAATTGTATACAAAGATTAATAATATAAAAGTCTTCCGTATTCCACATTCAAAATCCGCTGACAAACGATACGAGGGTCGAAAAAATTGAAAAATAGGAATTTTCAAAGAAAACTTTCTTTTTACTACTGTGATGCCATATAACGATGTCTCGCGTCCAAATTGCATACAAATGTCTTTCGTATTCCATATTCAAAACTCGATGACAATCGATACGAGGGTCGAAAATATTGAAAAATAGGAATTTCCAAAATAAACTTCAGCATTCTTCTCATTACTATGATGCCATATAACGATGTCTCGCGTTCAAATTGCAGTCAAAGGTTGATAATACACTCAGGTGCAGAAAAAACGGGCCACCTATTATTTTTTCAAAATCGGCTTAATTTGGTTATTATTTTGTTTTTTAAATTACATTTTGTATTCTTTATCAACAAAGGACTTCCTTCTAAATACAAAAAGTTGGAATACATGTGTATTTTCTCGCTTTACATAAAAAAGAACATTATGGAAAATTCAAATTTAAAACTTCCATATTTCATTCCTGCAATTCGAAATGTATGTGCTTTCAATTGTTGGGCGGCTGCTAGGCAATTTTTTGTTAATGTTAATATTGTCAATATCAACGTTGACAATTTTAAAGTGTTGATTATTGTTTTGAGTGCTGAAGATTGTGCTAAAGCAGTAGCTCTTGTGGAAGATGGTCGAAGCCAAAGATATATGGCTCGATTACTTAATGTTAGTCGTTCTACCATTCAAAGGGTGTTACAACGTTTTGGGGATACTGGAAGAAACACAAGAAGGCCTGGTAGTGGTAGAATAGGTACTGGTAACTACCGCTCAAGATGACAGATTTATTGTACTAAATTCTCTAAGGGATCGTCATTTGACTTCAGTACAGACAAGAAATCGACTTCTGGAGGTTCGTGGTGAAAATGTAAGTAAATGGACAGTTCGCCGAAGATTACATGAGGTTGGGTTAAAAGCTTTCAGGCCAGCAACTGGGCCTAAGTTACTTCCACGTCACCGGGTAGCGAGATTGCACTTTGCTCATGAACATAGCAATTGGAATCTTATGCAATGGAGTAATATACTCTTTACCGATGAGTCCAGGTTCTCGCTACATTCACCAGACGGACGAAAACGAGTATGGAGACGAAATGGGGAACGATTCCAAGAATGTGCTTTCAGCTATAGGCTGAGTCATAACGGAGGTTCCGTAATGGTATGGGCAGGCATATCAAGTGAAGCCTCTATGGAATTAGTGTTTATCAATGGGGGCTTACTGACTGCACAACGGTATATTAAGGAAGTTTTGGCATATCAGGTGGTTCCATTCGCTCCATTTATTGGCGATAACTTTATCCTGATGCAGGACAACGCTAGACCTCATTCAGCGAGATGCGTCAGTGAATACTTGACAGAAGTTGGCATTGAAAAAATGAACTGGCCGGCATGTTCTCCGGACGCAGATCCTATAGAACATGTGTGGGACATGTTAGGCAGACGTGTTAGAAGTCGTGCTATAGCACCAACCACACTAAATGAGTTTCGTGTAGCTCTTCAAGAAGAATGGGAGAATATTCCTCGGAATGCAGAATTCCTCGTGAGCTCATTAGTGGGATGCCACGCCGTATGCAAGCAATAATTAGGGCTAGAGGAGGAAATACCAAATACTAAAGTCTATTTTATGTGTTAAATTTTGTTTTCCGTACCTCTAAAGTTTGCTGTTCTAACATAAATTTTACCAAGTATACATGTATTTTTCTTTTATTAATGTCATTTTTTATTAAGTTTAGTTTAAGTAACATATTCTTGTCATTTTATACCAGGAGAAAGTCCTTTGTTGGTAAAATATAAGAAGTGTAAACCAAAAGCCAAGATAATAAACAAATATATCCGATTTTGAGAAAAAAATAGAGGGCCCGTTTTTTTGCACCTGAGTGTATAATAGTCTTTCGTATTCCATATTCAAAATTCGCTGACAAACGATACGAGGGTCGAGAAAAGTGAAAAATAAGAATTTTCAAAAAAAACGACAACATTCATTTTATTACTGTGATGCCATATAGCATATTAGCATATAGCATAGCATATATATATATATATATATGCCAATCATAAAAAGAATGTTCAGTTGTCAAGTTTTTCCGTTGTGTCAGTTAGGGACCGAAATTTTTTTTAAGAACTGATTCATCTTGACAACGGTAGCTGGAACGCTACCGAAACGTCGTAATAAAAATATAAAATCATAGTATTGTGGTTTTATTCCAAAAAAATGAAAAAAAAGAATAATCTCTGCCACAAGCAACATACAGAAGATATCGCTCAGATAATATGAATTTTTTCAAATCTATGTGGCTGCATATTTCTGTTCTAAAGTTCAGCTATACCTAACTATATTTGCTCCTTCGAAACTCTCCATCTTTCGTCGCTACTTACATAACGATATTAATAAAGACCTGCTTTCCTGACTCCCTATAGAAAGGGATAAATTACGTGACGAAAACTTCTGAACTGGATTCGATTCTAGAGGATTACCCTGCTCCTTGAAGCGAGAGGTAGTCTTATGACTTTGGGAAAGTGTGGGCACGAAAATTAATATTGCCCTTGAAGTATTGAAATGTCAACATTATAACTTTTCTCCCCTTTAAGTGCGGAAATGGTGTTGGAAAAAATTATGCTCGTTTCAAAGTACGTTAGTCGAGATGAATTGCCTGAAATATTCAAGTGTCGTACAGGATTCGTTAGATTATCACTAGTAGTGAGACTTAACAGGAAGTTTTGTGGCTAATAGATGGCTCAATAGAATAGAATAAATTATATAAAAGTCGATAGAAGTATGTAGAACACTATATTTAAGGTATGAATATGTATGTACCATCTTCAGCGTTTTGTACTACAGCAATATAACACTGTGCAGATAGTTAGTAGGGTAAAAGTTTGAGGAAATAGTAATTCACGTTAGAAGACCGGAAAGTAGTTTTTTTCAGGTCGAGACAAGCAGATTCAAGGGCGAGCCGTAGGCGAGTCCTGGAAGCTTGGTGAGACCTGAAAAACACTTATTTTCGGGTGCGTGACGTACAATATTTTTTTTAAGACGGACACTTCGATATAAGTACATTCAATTCTTTATTTTAATTTTTATAACAAAGTGAGTAACAAAACTAAAACCAGATAAAATAATAAGTTTGACATAAACGTCAAGTTAAAAATCAACGAACTGTAATCACTCGACAATATATAGAAACGTTGTTACCATAGTAACGAAATCAAGGTAGATTGTATTATAAAGGAGCGATTTGAAAAATTAAAACAAAATGGACGTCAGGGACCGGCAATAGATATTTACGATATGGGTGTCGTAAAGATTCATATTACGAAATGAGTTGGGAAATTTGTAAAACGAGGCCGTTAGACAGAGTTTTATAAGCCATTGAATATCGTAATATGAATTTACGATACAAATATAGTACAATATTTTACCTACTACCAATAATGTTAATTATTTACTCAAAATAAGTCAATATTCCTGAAATTAATGATATTAGAATCATGTAACAAGCAAGCGTTGCGCTCATTGTTTTTTTTTGCGAACTTTCAATTTTGACGCGTTCACTTCAGTTTGGTATAATTGTATCGACATGAGTTCCGACTATGAAAGTGAGGATTCTGATATAGAACTTGCTGCAAATAATGCAATACAAACCACAGTACTCGCTAAATTCTGCAATAGATACGAAAAATCATATAAGCGATTCGAAGACTGGTGCATTCTGCAAACTGTCAACTTTGACACGTTCATTCCAATTAATTTTACTCCACCGCACTAGTGCGGTAAAGTATCTCATTACGAAACTCATATCAGTATCGTAATGTTTGATATTACATATTGGTAGTAGGTAATAGTATATTACGTAACGTGTGTGGTAAGAAGTATTTTACGCACGAATGGAAAAGTTACGTAATTCCGTGAAGGCCATATCGAATGTTTTCAAATAGTAAATTTTGAATAAAATGGCGACGTCTATTGACAGTTGCTAAGATGTTGCTAGGGAAGCCGTGCGATTTACTTTACAGCTGTGCGTTTTTTTTACAGGGCGTAATAGACATCATTACATTGATACCGACTGTGTGTTATTGACTGATTACAGGGGGGGGGGGTCGTAGGTAAAAGCTTTTTCCGGTCCATAGCGTCCATTTTCCAGTCTAGATCGGCAAAACGTAATTTTATGGACGAAAAATTGTCCATAAAGTGTATATTTTCTGGTCGGTTTTGGAAAAAGACCATTTTCATATACTTCAACAGCCAAGCGGCTATAAAAGCAATCAATTTCTTGAAGATGAATTCAAAAGGATTGCTTGGAGATAATTCAAGATCTGGGAATTCATAATAGATTGTCCTTAGCCTGGTTACCAGGTCACTAGAATCACAAGGGCAATGAAGAGGGAGACTCACCAGCCCGAAAAGGGGCACGTTGTGCTCCCATTGGCACAGAGCCTATTCGTGGTAGAGCGAAAGCGCTGCAAGAAACAAACAGCAGAAATTGGTCAAAAAAGCATTCTTGATAATGGTGAAAGAATGTGCCAAGAATGAGGAAGGCCAAGGAGATCATCAAGCGGACGATGTCTGACTGGTATGTACGGCAAAGAGAGAGGTGGAGATAGAAAGAAAGGTGGAGAGGACGTGTAGGGAGATTGTGGGGAAGAAATAGCGGTGTGGACTGGAAGTGGCTAAGGATAAGACGGTGGGGCTACTGGTGAAGGAGCGGAGCAAGGCAAGGAAAGTGGGGGTGATGGTTAAGTGAAGAAAATAAGCGGTGTAATATCTAGTGGTGTGGTTGGATAGTGGATTATCCTTCAAAACCCATAAGTTGAAGGCTGCACAATAGGCAAAAGTAAGGCAAAAGTAAAATTAATGGGTAATGTGAAAGGAGCGGGTGAGTGGAAGAGGAGGGTAATTGGTAGTACAGTAGAATAGAGTATGCTATAAGGCGCGGAAGTGTGGGGTGAGAAAGCAGGGGTGAGTGCGAGGTGCACTCCTGCGGGTGCAGAGAGGGATACTTCTGAGTGTGGTGCAGGAGTGCAGGACAGTGGGTGGACTGGCAGCAGCGGTGCTGTCAAGGTCCTATCCATTGGACTTGATGGCTAGAGCCAGACAGAAACGATGGAGGGGTGCGACCAGAGAGGAAGTGCAGGAATGGATGGATGGGGAAATGGAGAGAAGGTGGGATGAGTATGAGGGCGCGCTAATTGTGAGCAGGAGAAATTGGGTGGACCGGAAATTCGGGGAGGTGAACTACTTCTAGACGCAGGTGCTCACAGGGCATGGAAAAAGATTTGGGAGAAGAGAAACTGGAGTGTGCGAGAGATGTGAAGTGGAGGATGATGTGGGACATGTGCTTAGATATTGGAAGAACGAGGAAGTTTGAAGAAGTTGAGAAATAAACTGGGAGAGGCGGTGTATTGGGAAAATATGGGGGAGATTATGTTGAGGACTCGACCTGGAATGTGAGAGGTAGGAGTGATCGAAGGAAGAAGATGACGGAGAGTATGTGAGGGACCGCCGCCCGTCTTGAAGTATGCTGGGGTAGTGATTTCAAGGCGGGAGGAACGACGAGTTTGGGGTGGGTTTGGTTGGTAGGCATTCTCGTGGGTATGAGTTCAACACTGTCTGGGAATTGGTTAAGGACCCATTCAAACATGAGTTTTCCATCTCGGCACGGAGAGAAAAAAAAAGAGTAAAAGGAGTTCATCAAGGAGCCTTTAAGTCTCCGCATTTTTTGTCCGTCTTGTAGCTTTCATATAACCTTAATAGCATGTAGAAAGTGTTTTACTAGCGACACCGTATAAAACAATAAACATTCCGCCTTTGATGTCAGATAAGGAAAAGTTGATATTTCAATAGTAAAGAAATTTTTTCACAATAAAGATCATAAATTAAACTGACAGTTTCCAGGGTTTTTTTTCTTTTGTCGGTTATTCCTGAAAGCACAGTTCTCGTCTTCTTTATACGTTTCCACGAAAGACGTTTCCTTTGAAAACGTTGTTTTTTAATGAAGTAAATGTCATTGCTAGTTTAATGTTTCATTAATTTCTTATACTTACTTTAGGTTATTTCAAAATTTGAGTAACATCGAAAGATGAATTTATTTTGATTGTTCTTTTTAGTGTTCACACTACCGAAGCAAGCAAGCTATTTTCAAATAATTTAATGACAATGATATTTTCCAAGTTTTTTATATAATTTAAAAATAAAACACGGAGTTTAACAGTATTGTCACTTCTCGAAACAGAGTTATCTCGCGAACCAACTGAGCAGCAGAACAATAGACCAAAAGTAAATATGGAGCTATTGAAATTGATACCAGCCCGAATACAATAATCAATTAAAACAAAAACACGAAAACACTGAAAATAAACACACATAAAACCAGGAAAACCCGCACGAACGATAATCTGTTTAATATCTTGAGAACGGGCTGTGCACTTAAACTCGAGTAGAAAAAGGACCAGCATTCTTTCCCCAGTTTTTATACCAACATTAGAAAAAAAATTCAGAATCTAAAAAAAGGGAAAAGCTGGGATAAGGCAAACAAAACTTTTTTATACTTTGAAAATATTCCAAATATCATACCAAAAATTATATCTCGAACAACAGAACTTTTTTAATAATAATATGAGAAAAAAGTTGATAAATATTGCAACTAAAACTTCTTCATTAAAAACTTGAGCATTTATTGATCAAATTTATTAGAATGTGCATTACACCAAGCTTTTAGGTTAGTTTTTTTTATTGTCTACCTGTTGTCGTTATTAATATCAAGCAGAATAATTATTTAAAAATAAAATTGACAATAAAAAAAAACTTCTTCACGGGGAATCGAACCCGGGTCTACCGCGTGAGAGTCTGGTTTGCTTACTACTCGACCACCAAGGAATATGCAAATTATTTATCTATAACATCAGATGTATTACATAATTTTTGCTTAAAACTTCTAGTGCAGACTTTCAGTGAGTGGCTTTTCGTATTTTAAGATTTCAGTTACATCACCTATGACCCCCATATAAAATTAACCAGGAGCCGCCACTGGTACCGATATCGCCTAATAATGAAACACCGTAATATAAATTATTCCTATGATATAATTGTCGATTGATTCAGTGGATATAATAGAATTTCAATTCTAATTTTAAACGGAAATTTTCATATTCAAAACCCTTCAATGTATTTGAACTACAAGAA
>CAJUYH010002328.1:0-40720 GCA_910591685.1 Galerucella tenella | reverse complement strand
TCAAGTGCGATATGGACAATCCACACGAGTCGAGCAGCATATTTTTTCTACGACCCACTTAGGAAAAAATCTAGAAAATAAAAATGTCTATAAACTGTAATATAACTTCAAATTAAAAATTTAACAATTCAATTTTATGTTTCCACTAATTTTGTGGTAAACGAATGTCCAATTTGTATAATGCTACGGTTTCCTTTTTTAAATATACGATGCTGTTATAAGTAGTTGTTGCCAGTCGGACTCCCTCATGGAGGGTACCGTACCATTATCTATAATAATGAATATTCTGCTAAATATTTCAAACGTCTACCTGTTGTCGTTATTAATATCAAGCAGAATGATTATTTAAAAATAAAATCAACAATAAAAAAAATTCCTCGCGGGGAATCGAACCCGGGTCTACCGCGTGAGAGTCTGGTGTGATTACTACTCAACCACCAAAGAATATGCAAATTGTTTATCTATAACGTCAGATGTATTACATAACTTTTGCTTAAAAGGAACTAAAGTTCCTACCGTGTGTCCCGCGACACGTTCTACCTTTTTTTTTCCGTAGGGCGAGTCCTGGAAGCTTGGTGAGACCTGAAAAACACTTATTTTCGGGTGCGTGACGTACAATATTTTTTTAAGACGGACACTTCGATATACATTCAATTCTTCATTTTATTTTTTATAACAAAGTGAGTAACAAAACTAAAACCAGATAAAATAATAAGTTTGACATAAACGACAAGTTAAAAATCAACGAACTGTCATCACTCGACAATATATAGAAACGTTGTTACCATAGTAACGAAATCAAGGTAGATTGTATTATAAAAGAGCGATTGGAAAAATTAAAACAAAATGGACGTCAGGGACCGGCAATAGATATTCACGATATAAGTGTTGTAAATATTCATATTACGAAATGAGATGGGAAATTTGTAAAACGAGGCCGTTAGACAGAGTTTTATAAGCCATTGAATATCGTAATATGAATTTACGATACAAATATAGTACAATATTTTACCTACTACCAATAATGTTAATTATTTACTCAAAATAAGTCAATATTCCTGAAATTAATGATATTAGAATCATGTAACAAGCAAGCGTTGCGCTCATTGTCGATTTA
Source organism: Galerucella tenella (assembly GCA_910591685.1). Classification (NCBI taxonomy): domain Eukaryota; kingdom Metazoa; phylum Arthropoda; class Insecta; order Coleoptera; family Chrysomelidae; genus Galerucella; species Galerucella tenella. Next base: position 39,603 of record CAJUYH010002328.1, on the reverse strand, counting down.
TTTTGCGAACTGTCAATATTGACGCGTTCACTTCAGTTTGCTATAATTGTATCGACATGAGTTCCGACTATAAAAGTGAGGATTCTGATATAGAACTTGCTGGAAATAATGCAATACAAACCCCAGTACTCGCTAAATTCCGCAATAGATACGAAAAATAATATAAGCGATTCGAAGACTGGTGCAATCTGCAAACTGTCAACTTTGACACGTTCATTCCAATTAATTTTACTCCACCGCACTAGTGCGGTAAAGTATCTCGTTACGAAGCTCATATCAGTATCGTAATGTTTGATATTACATATTGGTAGTAGGTAATAGTATATTACGTAACGTGTGTGGTAAGAAGTATTTTACGCACGAATGGAAAAGTTACGCACGATGCCGCGTAGCGGCGAGTGCGTAATTCCGTGAAGGCCATATCGAATGTTTTCAAATAGTAAATTTTGAATAAAATGGCGACGTCTATTGATAGTTGCTAAGATGTTGCTAGGGAAGCCGTGCGATTTACTTTACAGCTGTGCGTTTTTTTTACAGGGCGTAATAGACATCATTACATTGATACCGACTGTGTGTTATTGACTTATTACAGGGGGGGTCGTAGGTAAAAGCTTTTTCCGGTCCATAGCGTCCATTTTCCAGTCTAGATCGGCAAAACGTAATTTTATGGACGAAAAATTGTCCATAAAGTGTATATTTTCTGGTCGGTCTTGGAAAAAGACCATTTTCATATACTCCAACAGCCAAGCGGCTATAAAAGCAATCAATTTCATGAAGATGAATTCAAAAGGATTGCTTGGAGATAATTCAAGATCTGGGAATTCATAATAGATTGTCCTTAGCCTGGTTACCAGGTCACTAGAATCACAAGGGCAATGAAGAGGGAGACTCACTAGCCCGAAAAGGGGCACGTTGTGCTCCCATTGGCACAGAGCCTATTCGTGGTAGAGCGAAAGCGCTGCAAGAAACAAACAGCAGAAATTGGTCAAAAAAGCAGTCTTGATAATGGTGAAAGAATGTGCCAAGAATGAGGAAGGCCAAGGAGATCATCAAGCGGACGATGTCTGACTGGTATGTACGGCAAAGATAGAGGTGGAGATAGAAAGAAAGGTGGAGAGGACGTGTAGGGAGATTGTGGGGAAGAAATAGCGGTGTGGACTGGAAGTGGCTAAGGATAAGACGGTGGGGCTACTGGTGAAGGAGCGGAGCAAGGCAAGGAAAGTGGGGGTGATGGTTAAGTGAAGAAAATAAGCGGTGAAATATCTAGTGGTGTGGTTGGATAGTGGATTATCCTTCAAAACCCATAAGTTGAAGGCTGCACAATAGGCAAAAGGACTCGACATGGAATGTGAGAGGTAGGAGTGATCGAAGGAAGAAGATGACGGAGAGTGTGTGAGGGACCGCCGCCCGTCTTGAAGTATGCTGGGGTAGTGATTTCAAGGCGGGAGGAACGACGAGTTTGGGGTGGGTTTGGTTGGTAGGCATTCTCGTGGGTATGAGTTCAACACTGTCTGGGAATTGGTTAAGGACCCATTCAAACATGAGTTTTCCATCTCGGCACGGAGAAAAAAAAAGAGTTAAAGAAGTTCATCAAGGAGCCTTTAAGTCTCCGCATTTTTTGTTCGTCTTGTAGCTTTCATATAACCTTAATAGCATATAGAAAGTGTTTCACTAGCGACACCGTATAAAACAATAAACATTCCGCCTTTGATGTCAGATAAAGAAAAGTTGATATTTCAATAGTAAAGAAATTTTTTCACAATAAAGATCATAAATTAAACTGACAGTTTCCAGGGTTTTTTTTCTTTTGTCGGTTATTCCTGAAAGCACAGTTCTCGTCTTCTTTATACGTTTCCACGAAAGACGTTTCCTTTGAAAACGTTGTTTTTTAATGAAGTAAATGTCATTGCTAGATTAATGTTTCATTAATTTCTTATACTTACTTTAGGTTATTTCAAAATTTGAGTAACATCGAAAGATGAATTTATTTTGATTGTTCTTTTTAGTGTTCACACTACCGAAGCAAGCAAGCTTTTTTTGAATGATTGAATGACAATAATATTGCTTGAATTTTTTATATAATTTAAAAATAAAAACACGGAATTCAACAGTATTGTCACTTCTCGAGACAGAGTTATCTCGCGAACCAACCGAGCAGCAGAACAATAGACAAAAAGTAAATATGGAGCTATTGAAATTGATACCAGCCCGAATACAATAATCAATTAAAACAAAAACACGAAAACACTGAAAATAAACACACATAAAACCAGGAAAACCCGCACGAACGATAATCTGTTTAATATCTTGAGAACGGGCTGTGCACTTAAACTCGAGTAGAAAAAGGACCAGCATTCTTTCCCCAGTTTTTATACCAACATTAGAAAAAAAATTCAGAATCTAAAAAAAGGGAAAAGCTGGGATGAGGCAAACAAAACTTTTTTATACTTTGAAAATATTCCAAATATCATACCAAAAATTATATCTCGAACAACAGAACTTTTTTAATAATAATATGAGAAAAAAGTTTATAAATATTGTAACTAAAACTTCTCCATTAAAAAGTTGAGCATTTATTGATCAAATTCCTTATAATGTGCATTGCACCAAGCTTTTAGGTTAGTTTTTTTTATTAAAAACGAATTGAGTTTCCAAACGTGTCAAAATGAAATATAATTTAAGTAAAAAGCATCACCCCATATCGTACCAGCCCCGTTAGGCGATGATGGGTTTGTCAATTCGGTTGAAGAATGTAAAATTTGAAGTAGATTGGACCAGATTGGTCTATATTCCGATTTCCTTCCTCTCCATGTTATGGAATAAGAGTAGCCTCCCCAAGTAGCAATTTAAATTCTATAAGGTTTGTATGAACAGCTACATATTATAGGATACTAAAATTCTTATAACGGTCTACAAAACAATTAAATGATCCTTATACAACTAAAAAAGGGCCAATTTTTTACAACTGTTTGGTTGTATAACAGTTCTATTAAAAGTTTATACAACTCTTATATGCCTGTTTGATACACATTCAAACAACTCTTAATAGACTGTTTTATAATCATTTATACTACTATAAAATTATCTGATAGTGTATCATGTAGTCACATCTATAAAATGGGATTGAAGCGGCACTATGAAGGTCTTACAAAATGGTTGTATAATCCAGTATATTTTTTTATAATGCTGTTATTTCGCGCAGGATGGAAATATTTTGTCATCTATAAGAGCATTTCATTTTTTAGTGAAGAATATCAGAACCAAATTATATTTCAATTTGAACGTGCATCCTACATCTCAATTGTAGAAATAGAGACTTATCATAACGACTTGGACCACTTGGGCGGACATCGATAGTGAAAATTATAATTTCATTTGGATGGTTTAATAGCACAAATTTTGATGCGCCGCAAATTTCACTGATAGATTATAGGTATATATTTGGCAAGAAAATGAAGCGCTTCAATTCTGGTTAAGTTTCAAGAAGACACTTAAAAAATAATAATACAGGGTGTTTCATTGGGAAATGGGCATACGGTAAGGGTAGGTAGAGGTCGCCTAGGTGGTTCTAAAAAACCCCCATATGATGGGTCTAGCGCTCTTTATAACCGAGATACAGGGTGTTTTATGTATTTTTACTATTTCTTTGATGGTTTATAACTTACGATCCACATTGTATATATTTTTCATATTCACAGCATAAACTCTTCATCCTGTATTGTACCGAATACCAAATGAATTATAATTAATAATCCAGGTACGGACTAGAAAAAAATGAAAGAAATTGAATCAGTTTAAAACAACACCCTGTATATTAAAATTTTGAAAATTCGTTTGCAGATTTGAAAAGAGCAGAAAAAATTATGTCAAAGCAAATGTGTTTTGTGCTTCCGCATACAATTTTCGTACTTGTTAATTTGAGTCAAAATTATTTTTTCGATGTAAGGGTGGTACAAAATTTAAAAAAAAATACTTTTTCTTCTCTAAATAATAATCTTTTACTTTCAATCAATAAAATCCCTAACCATTTCATAATCTCCTAAATTTTGGATCACAACCAATGTAAAATAAGTCGACAGGCCTATACATTTTAAGAAAAAATGCTAATTTCAATAACTAACTTACAAACACCCCGTATGTGTGATACAGTTATGATAATTGTATTTGTCCATTATGCTGCACTTTAAACAAATAATAAAATGCGAAAAAATTACATCCCGGAAAAGTATAACTTTATTTTAACAGATGCTCAAAGTGGCCACCATTTTGCTCAATACTTTTTTTATGATTTTAATAGTTTATCACTTTCTATGGATAGGTATTCTTTCACAATATAATCCTCTAAGTAATGATAAAGTCACATTTTTCAAAACAGTTTCATGTTTCCAACTCAATTGCTCATAATGGCGGCGATAGCGGTACAAGAGTTGCTTATTTAAGCATGGCGATTTATAAAGCAACAATTTATCCCATAGAAATATTTTATTGTAAAATGGAACGGTATATACGATAACTGTTTTATAACGAAGAATATTTAGGCACTATACAATTAGAAAGTGTTTTATAACGCAACGCAATTGAATGCTATACAATATTTATTATTCAACATTATACAGCTTCAATAAGACAAGCTTAAGTAAGTAACTATTTTATAATGTTATTGTAGCTGTTAGTTATATAGCATATTATAGAACTCTTATACGATAGGTATAAAAGTCTTATAAAATGATATTTTTGGTATTGTATAAACTTGCTTATAAGGTACTATATTATTTTAAAAGAAATGATCCTATAATGCGTTATAGCATATATTGTAAAAGTCACTATAGAATCATTTAATACAACAATTTTCCTTAAAAAACAAAATTATCGCTACAAAAGGCTTAATAAAAACAGACAGTCCTTAAAACAACGCTATTCGACTGTTATACAACAATTCAGTCCTCTTAGAATTCCATTTTGCTAGTTGGGTCAGGTCCGCGAAGAAGGCTCTAACGATATCATTTAATTAATCGATGGTTTGTGAATCTGCTTGAAAAATGTTCCTGAAGAAACTGCGCCAGACTGTTATTGACATAAAATTCGAGTTGGCCAATGCTGGAAATCAAAATAAAACAGTAATTTTCATCTGGATTCCATCCCATATTGGTATCATCGGCAACGAAGAAGCAGATAAGTGTGCTCGCGACGCAATCTCCAACTGTATTGCTACGAGTGTAAATAGTGTTATTAGTGCGGATTTTAAGGTGTCTGTCAAAAACAAAATGATTGAATTTTGGCAATCGGAGTGGAATAACGATATATCTAAATTGCATGAAACTAAGCCGTTGTTTCACAAGTGGCAGTGCTCTTCCATCAGTCGGTCGTGTCAAGTCAAAATAACAAGAATGCGTTTAGGTCACACAAGATTTACGCACGACTACCTAATGAAAAAAGAAGAGAGCCCGAGTTGTGATACATGTAATGTTATTATCACGGTAAAACACATATTGCTAGACTGTAAAAAATATGATATTCAGCGAAAAAATGCAAATTTACCATATGTACTATCGTCCATTTTGGATAGAAAATACGAAAATAACCTATGTCAATTTCTTAAGTCTTCAAAGTTGTATAATATTCTGTAATTCATGCATCTCTACCTACATTAAATGGTTTCTGTCGCTAATAACCCCCAGCGGTTGATGCGACAATAAATCGGGAAAAAAAAAAAAAAAAAAAAAAAAAAAAAAGAAAGAAACTGCGCGGATGCAGTATGGCAAATTAAGGGCACGACAGAATAGACATAGATTATGAATAAAGCGTGTTAAAATTTGTATGTACCACTGTTGATTAGGTGTGACTTAGCTATCATTCCCTTCGTTAATTCATGGACCAATAATTATTCCCTTTCCCGAAACTGCATACCAGACACTCACTTTTGCACTATGTAAAGGAACTTCTCTCATCTGGTCTGGCAAAGCCCAGAAATCGATTTTCGTGACGATTTACATGGCCCTACAAATTAAAATGTACTTTGTCGGAAAACCAAACATTTTTCAAAAATTTCCATTCTGTAAGGCGGCTCGCATACCAAAGCAATACGCAACTAGCAACAGGCAACAAGCAGTAAGCGATAATATTGTCGATACGTATTTCACATATTCACATATCGGGGTTCGTACACCGACACAACGTGATATCGCTATCGCCTGTCCAGAGCAATCTATGTTGCTAGCGACACGGCGTGCGTGTTGAAATTCAATATAAATTGCCTATTTGTTGTCAACATTCAAAATATAGGTTGGTTTGTTCTTATTTTTGGTGTGCTTTTTTATATAGTTAATTACCTTTTTTTAGTATTTATTATTCTTTAGTACTTGAAAGGAAGGATGAATCCAATATCGTCTTCGTTTCCTATTTCTCCTTCGCCTATACTGCCACATTATTACTACTTCATCCTCATCAGACGACGACATTTGAGACTAGTAATTTTTTTTATTATTTATTAATTTCGTCTGCGCTAACAACGAAATTCTAGAATAAGCAAATAAGGAATATTATTGATTTGGTATGCGAGATCAACGTAACATATATTGCGTGTTGCTTATTGTCTATTGCTTGTTGCTCATTGCTATTGCTTCGGTATGCGAGCCGCCTAACGAATACATTCTGGCGCAATTTTCTACTCTACTGCGATAATCCTGAGAATGTGATTGTTGATGTATCTTAATCACATACGAAAATGCAACCAGCTTCTTCAGGATTCTATGCAAAGAAGTTATTTTTAAGACAAGTTAGATGCAGCGCTGTCTGGGTAACTTTCAGATTATCTAAGATTTGCTTTTGGAACTTTAGTTCTTTACGTCAGTATATGTTCGAGCGACCAGGGGTCGCGACGCAAAATATCTGACCGTTACGTTAGGTTATGTTACGTTGCTTCGTTATGTGCCTTGCTTGCGTGCGTGTGCTCTATCCTGAGTTACTCTTTCGTTTACGAAGCAGCGATTCATAATATGCTTCGGCCGGGAATCGAACCCGGGCCGCCCGCGTGGAAGGCGAGCGTTCTACCACTGAACCACCGATGATATATTAAAATTCTATGCAAAGCTGGTATTCGCAGTGCTGGTGATCTACTTGAATTTGTTCGGAAAAATTTTTACTATTATTTCTATAATTTTTTTTGCGCGATTGATCTTTTTTGTTTATTTACAGCATCGGTTGTCAGGTCGGTAGGTTGTGTTTACTGGTTTCTAAGTTTAACACGTCAGTAAGTGATTTACTTACCGTTCAGACGTCGAAAAGTAAAAAATTTTACCAAAATGGAAAATATATTCAACTTATCGAGAAGTATAAATGTCACTTTTGACATTTCGTTCATTTCGAAGAAATTTGAATTATTTTATTCGGAATTTATTTTATTACGATCGCGCAAAAAATGGTAGGTATAAGCATCTCGAACGTTAAGGGTAATTACAACGTTCGCATGTAGATTCCTCTCGTAAAATTGGACAAAATAATATGAGGATTAAGGGGTCTAGCACATTTACCTTTCGAAAAACAGGGTGTTGAAATTTTGAAAACTTGAATGTTTTAATTCTATTACTTTAAAATGGATGGATAAATTGATTTGACATTTGGCAGGTTGTTTTTAAATGTAAAAGGGCATATTTTGATAGAAATAGTAGTTTGTGCAACTAGAGTGGATATCGCACGAGGACGAAGTTTGTTCAAGTGCGATATGGACAATCCACACGAATCGAACAGCATATTTTTTCTACGACCCACTTAAGAAAAAATCTAGAAAATAAAATTTTTTTTAAACTGTAGAAACTTCAAATTGAAAATTTAACAATTCAATTTTATGTTTCCACTAATTTTTTTGTGAAAACGTACAGTTCTTGAATGTCCAATTTGTATAATGCTACGGTTTCCCTTATTAAATATACGATGCTGTTATAAGTAGATGTTGCCAGTCGGACTCCCTCATGAAGGGTACCATTATCTATAATAATGAATATTCTGCTAAATATTTCAAACGTCTACCTGTTTTCGTTATTAATATCAAGCAGAATAATTATTTAAAAATAAAATTACCAATAAAAAAAACTTCTTTACGGGGATTCGAATCCGGGTCTACCGCGTGAGAGTCTGGTTTGCTTACTACTCGACCACCGAGGAATATGCAAATCATTTATATATAACGTCAGATGTATTACATAATTTTTGCTCAAAAGGAACTAAAGTTCCTACCTTGTGTCCCGCGACACGTTCTACCTTTTTTTTAACGATTTTAACGACTTCTAGTGCAGACTTTTAATCAGTGGCTTTCCGTTAAGATTTCAGTCACATCACCTATGTCCCCCCTATAAAATTAACCAGGAGCCGCTACTGGTATCGATATCGCCTAATAATGAAACACCATAATGTAAATTATTCCTATGATATAATTGTCGATTGATTTAGTGGATATAATAGAATTTCAATTCTAATTTTAAATGGAAATTTTCATATTCAAAACCCTTCAATGTATTTGAACTACAAGAATAGCGGAATTGAGAGAGAACACTTGAAAAGTAAATCCAAAATTTCCTCAACTAACTACCCTCGAAGCGGTTAAACTCATCGGATTTGTCTAATTTAAAATAATACTTGAATCCAACAATTTCCCATTGACCATTCCGGTCCTGGTCGTCCCACTTGAGAAATTCCTCAAATGAGAATAGACGATGCGACAAAGCAGACTTCAAATTATTTCAAAGAAAACATGGTATGTGTGATTAACTGTCGAATTTGAAGGGCGTTGAATCGGAGATAAATGTATAATTTCATAGAGTTGAATAAGTATAATTCGAAAGGGTTTAACAGAGAACATCGTCAAAATTTTATGTGAAGACATCTTTTGAAAGATCAAAATGTGTTAATTACATCACATTACATCAATTACACAGACATCTAATGAATTTTATAACTTGTATTAATATTCTAACGCCGCAAAACTTGTGTTTAGATGCTGGAAGAACGAGGAAGTTCTGAAGAAGTTAGAAAAGAGACTAGGGAGACGGTGTAGTGGGAAAACATGGTGGAGATAAAGTTGAGGAGCGAGGAGGAATGGGTGAAGGTAAATGGCGTAGTGGAGAGCATGATTAAGGCAGTAGAAGGTTGATATGGCATGTGAAAGGTTAGGAATGATGGAGGGTGGAATATGACTAAGAATGTATGAGGGACCGCCGTCTTGAAGTATGATAGGGTAGTGTTTCCGAGGCGGAAGAAATGGCGAGTTTGAGGTGGTTTGAGGATGAGACCAACACTGTCGAGGTACTGGTTAGGATCCATTCAAGCATGAGTCTACAATCTCGGACGAAGAAAAAACTTTGCTGAAATATTATAAGAAAGTTGCCACAAGATGGCGATAAAGTTAATGCTTTGCTGTCTTTACATAATGTTAAATGACAGGAATTATTTCGAAATTATACAAGTGGCTTCGTTAGCAATTTCTATTTTCACAACAGTTAAATTTGTACACACATCAAGTGTTTTTGGTCAGAGCTATGTGAAACATTAGGCATTGTGGTTGGATGTTGAGCATAACCTCAAAATATCGAGAGTTAAAAGGAATTGCAATCCAATGACCTGTCAAATAAGCTTAATATGGCGTCCCAAGGTGAATAAAAATATAATTCTGGTCTTTTGGTGATATTATTTGGATTTGAGGATTGTCTTGCGTCAGGGAAAGGAAAGTAGGAAAGATAAATGAAGTGAATCTCCTAGTTTCAGAGTGTTCATTGGAAACTGCTAAAATCCAATAAGCCATGAATAATACCTTTTTATTATTATAAAAATTTCAGTGCTGAAATCATGTGAAAAGTAAATCGCCAATAATTGATATTGCCCTGGTTCTCCTGCAGGTTTCTCGCAACTTTCATCCACTTTTATTCGTTTGGAATATTATAGCAAAGCAACCCTAAACGTTGATATAGAAAAACTGAGCCTTAACGTTGACAGTATTCACCAAATTTATTATTTATTTCATCATATTCACTCAAATTGCCAATAATCCCTAGATAGTCCAGAAAAAAATGGAATATTGTCAGTTAAAATAATAATTTCAAGACATTGATATGTGATTTAACTGCAGATATATACAGGGTGTTCCTTAAGTAATTGTATATGAAATGTTGATATTGAGAGAGATACAGGGTGCTAAACATGAAATTTTAATTTTGGTTTTTTACAATATTTTTAACGCTTTATGACGTATATGCAAAAAAATTTGAGGTTGGGAGTTTTTTTATATGAGAAATCATAATTTTGTATCTATTTCGATGTATTTTGTAGAGGGCGCCACGTATACACGTATGCGGCATAAATGTGCTCAAAACTTTTTTGCCTTTTACATTAGCAGTACTTCTGTAAAAAATAATTGAAGCCACATCATTACAACAAATGAAAGGTTTACTTGTTAGTATTCCCAAATCTGAACGATATTAGTGATTAACTACATGATTATTATTCAATGAAATTACGTTCGAAAAATGTAGTTCTGTGTACGATATTTATTATTTTTAAATATTAAAAGTACCATACCTATTTTTCATGTTAACTGCTAGATACCATTCCCTAAGGCCTTGTACGAGGGCGTTAGACGCCGCGTTGAGCGCTCGTTTGTCAAACGCGCGTTAGCCAAATACATAGAAACAAATGGGATCGTACACATGCAAACGCGCGTTTTGAGTCAACGTCGCCAAAACGCGACGCTTGTTGTTTTCACTTCAACCGCTACGTTTGCAGCGCGCTTAGAGTTACTATACTGGGCATTAGAACGTACACATGTGCTCAGTCGAGCGCGCGCTTTTGCTCGGTTTTGACGAGAATTGTGTGATCTGTGAGTGATCTTACCATTGTTTTGATCTGTTTGTGTATGTACAATGGATGCGGAAGCGTTTGACACAGAATTGTTTATTGATGAAGTCGAAAAAAGAAGATGCATCTGGGACAAGGAGTGTCCAGATTATAAAAATGGAGTTTTGAAAAAGTCTGCTTTGCAGGAGATTGTGAATGTGTTCGCCATCGTCTTTGTCTTCCTTGCCGAGCCTTGTATATACGGTACAATAACCAAAAACAGGTAAACTCCTCTAACTCCATGTGTTCGCACTGAGTACGCTGGTCCAATTGCCGGATGCCGTGTCAGCCAACGTGCACTCGACTCGGCGTCCAACGCCCTCATGTGTACGGTTTCACAATTTGCCAACGCGCGCTCAACGCGGCGTCTAACGCCCTCATGTGTACAAGGCCTTATACTGTTGATCTTAATACTAAAAAAATAATTATCGTACACACTACATTTCTCGAACGTAATTTCATTGAATGATAATCTCTAAAACCGTTAAGATTTGGGGAAACTAACAAGTATACCTTTTACTTGTTGTAATGATGTGGCTTCAATTATTTTTCACAAAAGTAGCACTTATGTGAAAGGCAAAAAAGTTTTGCGTATATTTATGCCGCATACGTGGCCTATGTGGCGCCCTCTACAAAATACATCGAAATAGGTACATAATTATGATTTCTTATATCAAAAAACCCCCAACCTCAAATTTTTGTGCATATACGTCAAAAAGCGTTAAAGTTATTGAAAAAAACGAAAATTAAAATTTCATGTTCAATACCCTGTATCTCTCTTAATATTAACATTTTATCAAGGCTCCTTGGTTTCAATCGCAATATTTTGAAGTGAAGATTGTACTGTTCTTCTATGTACAATTACTTACGGACCACCCTGTATAAGAAACGGTCATAATCTAATTAAGATCAAATGAAAGAAATGTAAATTTTTAAGACGTCAACAATTTTTACTTGCTGTATCTTCCAACCCTCTCAACCCTTTAGACAGCTTGTTTACCAATGATAACTTACAGCATAACTCAAAACCTTTATCCATAAGTAGGTACTTCTAAAGACATTGCCAATCAAAATTATTATTTCTAAAACACTCCCACTACCAGATAATATCCTAATTTCATCCGATCTCAAGAAAGTCATCAAGAATAAGGTCAGAGCCCTATGGCAAGATAATTGGAGCTCCATTCTGACAAAAATACAACAAATCCAACCTTCACCAAGCCACTCTCACACTATTGGAGCTTCAAGTCTTCAAGGCAAGACCTAATAGAGGTGCTGAGAATACTGAGAATTGGTCCAGCTACCTTACATCATCTAACAATCGAATAATCTGTTCAACCTGTAAATGCATCTTTACGTTTGAGCAAATTATTATAGAATGCCAACAGTAAACAGCTAGAAGACAGCAAGCTATACCATAAAATCTAACTTCCAGTTAGTTAGTTAATTTAATTGTATTCTTTATTGTACCTACCTGTTGCGAGTGGCCTTAGTAGCCGAGCACGTGAATTGAAATTTAAAAAAAAATTAAATACAACTAAGCTCTATTCCATCTGAACTTAAATATATAAAGTCTTTTATCTACGACCTAAATATTTTTTCAAACGATCCCTTATCTCCTTGCACTCAATGTAGTATCCATAATTTCCAACAGCATGTGGTTGTTTTTTAAAACCCTGTGGTGTTAGTGTTCGCTGAGTCGCTTAGTTTTAGTATTCAGCTTCAATTATCTTACTGTTACATACAACATAAACTATTTCAGAGATATGCGGCCTCAGACCGTTGCCGTTGCATCGTATATCCTAACGTAAATCGAGAACGGTGGCAGACGACGCTCCAACGCCACAGCCTCGGCGGGATAGCGAGTACACACCAAAAACAACTTGGTCAAATTGATTTTGAATAGGAAGGAGCGGTTTTCTATTAAAGGGGATATTGAGTTAAAATTGAACACGGAGAGATTTATTCAAGGTAATATCAGGTCCAAAGCGACTGATGTGAAAATTTCATGTTTTAAATTGATGTATTTTTAAAAAATTGTGAGAAATCACTACTACTACTACTACTACTTTCCCTAGAAATAATTGCTGCAACAAAAAATGGAATGAGCAAACATTATTGCAACCTATGAAACCTAGGAAAATAGTTGAAAATATATTCCAGCTCCAAACAAAAGAAGCAGGACCAGAAAGTTGAAGAAAAGTAGGTAAATCCATCATAAAACATCATTGGAACATATAAAACATCTGAGAATAGTGAAAAATGTATTCCAATTTCAATCCGAGGGGGCCTACATGAATTTCTGTGACATAAAATCGGAGGAAATTGAGAAAATACATCATAAAACATCATTGGAATATATAAAACATCTGAGAATAGTGGAAAATGTATTCCAATATCAATCCGAGGGGGCCTACATGAGTTTCTGTGATATAAAATCGGAGGAGATTGAGAAAATTTGTTATAAAACATCATTGGAACATATATTCCAACACCAAACCAAAGGTGCATCCATTCCTGAATAAATATTTGTAAAAGAAAATCAAAGAAAATATAAAAAAATTGATTATGAAACATCAATTGATCCAATAAAACATGAGAGAATACTGAAAGATATATTAAACTTTAATCTGAATGTGCCTCCATCTCAAAATGAAGAAAATACAATAGTGAAGGATATACAGGGTGGGGAAATCTTCTGACATCGGAGGATTACATCGTTGTGGTGAGAGATAGAACTTTAAAATTTTGTGTGAGCTAATACAGTTACTGAGGGCACATTTTGAAAATACTTTCGACTCTACAGGGTGTTCCAAAACCACGTAGCAGCACAAACTTACATTTTTTTAAATGGAACGTACTATATATAGGTATATATATATATATATATATAAAAAAGACCTCCTCTTTAATACTCTGCAAAACAGTAAATTAAAATAAATCAACAGGTCTTTGTATTCAAATGTCATACAGACATCATTGGCTGTGCTCAGTATTAATTACTTTTTTCATCTGTGGCTTTTTTATTACAGGGTGAAACAAAACGCAAATCAAGCAATATCTCAAAATTTTTAAATGAATCACCCTATAAGTCTTTTTACAATTTGTTAGTACAATTAATAATATTTCAAACGATGTAGTACATTTAGGGCATAAGTTAATGGAAAATCGTAAATATTTTATGAGAATGGTCAAAAACAAGTATTTTACGTACACAAATAAAATGGTATTAAATTTGTACATGCAACCTCTTGTAAATGTTAACATTTCTAAGGCATACATTTTAATCGCAATTTTGGATGCATCTACAATATCTAATCAATGAAATAAAATGGTTACTAAAAATTTCATATTTATTCATGTTTCTCTTTCAAGAATTGTTATTATAGGCTTGTGGGCGAATATTTTTGATTATATCAAGTGGGCTACCATCAAAATAGTATCTACTAATAAATGTCAAAGAAATATTGCTGTATTCTTCGTTTGTGTTTAGGAAGTTGATTCAAACACAATAGTTAACTTGTGGTTCCAACAAGATGGAGCATCTGTATATCACGTTCGTTGTGTACGTCGTTTCCCGACAGGTGGATAGGACTTGGTGCACCAATTTCGTGGCCTCCTCGATATCCAGATCTCACACCGATGGATTTTTTTTTATGGGGATACATCAAGCAGCTTGTGTATCAAACGGAACCTACTACCAGAGAAGACGTGAAAGAAAGGATTCGTAACGCGTTTTTTTGTCAATAACTCCAGCTATGTTGGAAAGAGTAAGATCCTCGTTTTTGAAAAGAATTGTATGTAATGTTCATTTATGTAAATGTGAGTGTTCTTATAATCTTGGTTTTCATAATTGTTAGTTTTTCAAAAATAGAAAAAGTTGGGAAATAAAATACAAGCTTGCATTTTACATAACTAAGATATACTGTTTGTGATGACTAAAGTAATTATTAAAGACTACAAACTGCTTTTATATTTATTTGTACTCTAATGACATTAGCCTACTTACAGTAAACAAAAATATTTCTTCCAACATAATTCCTTCTTTCCTTCCTCTAAGAGTAAGAGTAGAAGTCAAAGATATTTTAGATGCATCCAAAATTACGATTAGAATTTATGCCAGAGAAATATAAAAATTTGCAACTAGTTTCGGTAACAATTACCATCATCAGGCTATAACCATTTTCTATTTGTTATAGCCTGATGATGGTAATTGTTAACGAAACTAGTTGCAAGTTTTGAGTCCCAACGGACATTAAATATATTGTGGTTTAACTTTGAGTTTCATTGAACCCTTTATTTCAACTATTAATTGCTTCATCGACGTAAAAATATCTTTTATATGTTTGTTTGAGACCATTACGTGTTTGTGTGTGTGTATTTTTTGTGAGGTTTTATGTGTACTTTGACTAGGCTATATCTACATGCAAACGTTGTAAGTTTCATTTGAAAACACCCTGTATAAGGTACTTTGCTTATTTCTAGTCTCTATTATATTTCAACTTTTTGGTACGAAGTTCTGTAGTACCTAAATTAATAAATTTCCTTTTTTTTAGGAATTTGTCATTGAAAAAATGCATCCAAGCAAAACAAATATATCACTACTAATAGTATCATATTCAATATTAAATGTGGTACTATCAATTTCTCGCCATCCCATTCTAATTGTAATTTCATACGATGCCTTTAGATACAATTTATTCGATACCAAACTGGTACCAAACATGGAAAGACTGAAATATGCTGGAACTTACGCGGATCACATAATCAGTATTTTTCCCACAAAAACATTTCCCAATCATTATTCTATAGCTACTGGGTTATACGCTGAAACTCACGGAGCTATAGGTGCCAATTATTATCATACGAAAGAACAAATCCTGAAGAGGAAGAGTGCCGAAACGTTTCAGTACAATAATGATGTAGTGCCGATTTGGGTGAGTGAAATTTTTGGACAATACTTATAGAGGAGCGAAACGGGAACGTCTAGAAAATGTAAAAACGACCAAACTTGTTCCTGTTTGCATTTTTAAAACCTGAAAATTAAATAGACAGCAAAAAATGTAACGTTAAATCTGCTTCCACAGAATTTTATCGGAACACTCTATATTTTCGAACGTTAGGTTATTTTAGAATTAATCTGAGCGTTCAAAGTGAGTAAAAAACAAGTTTAAAGGTTGCGTTATAAATGTGACAACCTATATTTCACTACTATATTGTATTGTCATCGGTCCTTGACAAGTATGCAACAAAAATTCGAATGAATTAGAGCGTTTAAGTGGGTAAATTTGGCTCCACGTTAAAACAGCTCCAATTTTTTCTTTATCACTCTTTATCACTTGTATGTAGTAATATTGAAGAGAAGCATGTCTTTGGACCTCTCAAAAAAGTGATAATATTAAATAATACAATCGATGAAAGGATTCACCCTTCCCCTTCTTGAATAATGATTGATTGTCATTTCTATTATTTGATATTATCGCTTTTTTGACAGGTACAGAGCGCCTCCTCAATATTTCTTGGGATACTTCAATGGTGAAGAGCAATAGAAAAAAATCTGTAGCTGTTTCAACGTGGATCCGTGATTCCACAAATTCAACCAAAAATTGAGTTTAAAGGCTGCGTTATAAATGGAATACCCTATATTTTATTAATATACAGGGTGTCCAGAATTTCTCCTGCCAAACGGAAACTACAGTTACTAGAGGTGATTTTAAGTCGATTTAGCTCAAGTTACCTTAATCCGAAAATGCTTCCTAAGGGAGCTACGGCCCTTTGAAGAAGACGTCCTCATATGAGTTTTCTTCAAATTATTCAAAAATACCGTTACTTGAAATATTCAAACTTGGTATAATCAATAAACAGTTAGAAACCTGTAAATACATTTTTTTCAGATCCATCACTAGTGAGTCAGTCGGGGGAACAGGTAGTTTTATTGAAAAATTTTAATTTTCAAGACCTTTTTATAATCTATAACTTTTCTGTTGTACACTTTTCTTTCCGACGTCAACTTTCGCCGGAAATCGTAATAAAATCCAAAATTCCACCCCCCAAATATTACAGGAAACGCCCCTGCTCTGTTCCCATCCTGTTAACAATTTTTGTTTTTTTTTCGCTTCAAAGTAAACTAATTCGACTAGTCTATCTCTTTCGGCATTTCATTACAATTCAATGACTTTTTCCTTATTAATAATAATATCCCATAAATCATACAATTATAATATATCAATATATATTTATAATATTTAACTTACCAAAAATCTTCAAGCCCAGTTTATTTAACCCGAAATTAAACACACAAGTCTTCAATAACACTTTTCCAATTTCTTAATTATTAAAAAGTATTTCGATTTATGTACATTACCTCGCGTCTACACGAATGTTAATGATTCAGTCATTCTACGTAGGTATCAAGAAAAACTGTAGGTACTTAAACATAAACAACCTAAAAAACCTGAAACCAGTTGAAACACTCATTTTTGCTAGTTGGCCATGTCAATCAGGTATCAAGTATTTGTGTGAATATGTGAAAGAAGGATCGTTGTTAGAGGAACGCGCTGTTGACGGACGTTCACAAAATTTCGAAATAATAGGAAAAAGAAGTACATTAAAATGTTGAATTTTAAATGGAGTATAAATTAAAAAATTTATTTTTTTGTTCCTGAGAACAAACATTTTTCAGACAAAATGTGGCTGTGGATGTGGCTATGGTATTCTAAGGATTCAAAAAAAAACAATTTATGTAAAATTAGTATTATTTAATAATAATAAGAGTAGAAGTCAAAGATATTTTAGATGCATCCAAAATTACGATTAGAATTTATGCCTTAGAAATGTTAAAATTCACAAGATGTTGCATGTAAAAATTTAATACCATTTAATTTGTGTACGTAAAATACTTGTTTTTGACCATTATCATAAAATATCTACGATTTTCCATTAACTTATGGCCTAAGTGTACTACATCGTTTGAAAGTTTATTAATTGTACTAACGAATTGTAAAAATACTTATTGGGTGATTCATTTGAAAATTTTGAGATATTGCTTGATTTGCGTTTTGTTTCACCCTGTATTAAAGAAGCCACAGATAAAAAAAGTAATTAATACTGAGTACAGCCAATGATGTGTGTATGACATTTGAATACAAAGACCTGTTGATTTATTTTAATTTACTGTTTTGCAGAGTGTTAAAGAGGAGGTCTTTTTTGCTAATAACTGGCCATATCTCTGTAAAACACCCTTATAATATATTAGAGTACTATATTTTTGTAACGCACTCGGTGAGATCTTTTCGATTCTTGAACAAAATATAGTACGTTCCATTTAAAAAAATGTAAGTTTATGCTGCTACGTGGTTTTGGAACACCCTGTAGAGTCGAAAGTATTTTCAAAATGTGCCCTCAGTAACTGTATTAGCTCACACAAAATTATAAAGTTCTATCTCTCACCACAACGATGTAATCCTCCGATGTCAGAAGATTGCCCCACCCTGTATATACAGGGTGATTCATTAAGAATGTCCAATCTCTGAGCTGTAAATTCTAGACCTCAAAATATGATGATTCTGCTCAACATGCCTTATGCAAATATTGCTGGTTTCCGAGATACGGGGTGTTCAAAGTTTAAATTAAAATTTTGATTTTCGCAATAATTTTTTATGTTTTCACAATGTCTCTTTGAAAATTGGCAATTTTACGTTTTTTTGGCATGAGAAATCATAATTTGCACTCTAATTTAACATTGCTAATAGAGGGCGCTAGTTACACTTGTTTGTGTTAATTAAATCAAAGTAAACTTGGAAGCGGAAGTGAGTTTGCTTGGCCACCAAGAGGCCCTGATTTCAATCCTTTGGATTTTTCAATTTGATCGCAAATGAAGGCATTAGTTTACAAAGAAAAAATTACTTCTCTTCCACAATTGCGACGGAAAATAGAAGAAGCCGCGGATGTAATTAAAAATAATAGACAAGGATAATTTGATATTAAGAGATCTTTACGAAAGCGGATCATAAAGTGTATTGAAGTAAATGGTGGGCATTTTGAGCATTTGCTTTGAAGTTTTTAATTTTTGTTTACAAATTTGTTATCGTTACATATTTAAAGAATAATAAGATGTTTTATGAAAAAATTAAAATTTATTGAACTTTTTAGAAGCAAATAACTCGATAACCGTTGAGTTACACGAATCAAAGAAGAGTAACTTTTTTTTGTAGAATTTAACGCTTTTTAATATTTTTTTATTATTTTAGTTGTAAGTTTAGCCCAATTGATTTAATTAACACAAACAAGTGTAACTAGCGCCCTCTATTAGCAATGTTAAATTAGAGTGCAAATTATGATTCCTCATGCCAAAAAACGTAGAATTGCCAATTTTCAAAGAGAAATTGTGGAAACATAAAAAATTATTGCGAAAATCAAAATTTAAATTCAAACTTTGAACACCCCGTATCTCGGAAACTAGCAATATTTGCATAAAGCATGTTAAGCAGAATCATCATATTTTAAGGTCTAGAATCTATAGCTCAGAGATTGGACATTCTTAATGAATCACCCTGTATATATTTCAACCCAACAATTTAACAAAAATATTAAATCATGAATTTTGTATTAGATATTAAAATATCTATAAAAGGTATTGTATTCAAATATTTCCTGATTTTTCTCAGGAATTGAAAATAATTGTTTATGTTTATTTAAAATACTGTCAATTTATTCATAGTAACAACCAGTTCTCCAGAATATTAAAAAAATTAAAATATAATTCAGACTTCTTAAGCGATTTCAAACTCAATTTGTAATTTGTAATATCATTCTCCGCATATGTATAAGAAATCAGCAGAAAAAAATTATTGATAGCTACCTACGTGTTGGAAAAATATATAAAAACAAAGTTATATGTGGTCTGTGTGTAAAAACAGGACTTACCTGAGCCTGACATCCTAGCCCATTCCAAATTCGTGAATCTGACTACCAATTCCAATTCCTACAAAATTCATGCATTAGTGTCGAATATACAAGCAACATTTGTCATCGCTAAAAATATTTCTTTGAAATACTCGTAGATCTTTTTTGGTATTACTTTCAGTATTTTAGTACAAAAGAAGAGTGAAAGGATACAAAAATTTTATTATGAAGGAAAAAAACCTTTACACACCATTTCAATAGGTATATCCAAACATTCTAATCCAAAAGTAAACAGGTACGACACGACACACCACGATCACTCGATACATGTAACACGACCGTTCTCGCGGTACTGCAGAACGTAGAATAATATAAAATCAATTTCACCAATTTTATAACTTGTATCGATAAATATAACTAGATTCGTCTTCATACAAAATTATTATAAGGCTTTTTTTTTCATGAAACTTTTTTGCAACAATTTTTTCAGTACAAAAGGATTAAAAAGTTCAATAAAAAGGGAATAAAAACTTTACATATTGATTATCAGGAAGTTTGTAATAAGTTTGAGAGAAATGAATTACGTTTTTAACGAAAAATTTTAGTTTTCAGATGTATTCGTTCAAGAATGGCTTTCATTTCAAAGTCAAATTGACATGTTTTAAAAAAAACAAGGGCATTTAAGCAAATTGGAAACCAAATCCAACCTTTTATAACTTTTATTAAAATCAGTACCTCTCTGTACAATGACCAAAAATATAATTCCCTGAATTTTATATGAAATATGTTTGTTAAAACATCCCTGAATAGTGTTCCATACAATATGAAAGTCGAATACACAATTTCTTCCAATGTAAAATTACTTGTTTTATCAGAACTATTTAAATTGCCGGTAAACACAAGTGAATAGCAAAAAAACTTGTCTATCCAAACATTCCAATACCTTAATAATAAACTTTTTACGGCTCCGTTTTTTTGTGAAGGCCTTCGATTATGTTGATAATGAAATAATGATAAATTAACTAAAATATTACTTGTATAGCAATATTGGTATTCCTTTAAAATGGTTTAAATTTTACCTTGACTGTATAAAACAATTATCAGTAAATCTTGATGTTCTAGTATCGAAAAATTCATCAGCTAGCAGTGGTGTACCTTATTTCAGTATAATATAGTCAGTATTTTTATTCATTTTCTTATATTTTGTTGAGAATATTTATTTTTATAACAGATATCGCAGAATAGTAATTATTCTAACGCTTTATAAGTTTTTTCAAAAATAAATATTCTCAACTAAATATAAGAAAATTGATTTCATTATTAACATAAAAAGTTTATTATTGAGTGTGGTAATGGAACTGTTTGGATGGACAAGTTTTTCTGCTATTCACTCATGTTTTGTACATTTGTACATTTTGTATTCGACTTTGAAATGGTTTGGATCATTATTTAGTGATGTTTTAACAAAAATATCTCACATTAAATTCAGTGAGTTAAATTTTTGGTCATTGTACAGACAGGTACTGATTTTCATAAGAGTTATGAAAAGTTGGATTTGGTTTCCAATTTGCCTAAATACCCTTGTTTTTTTTTCAAACGTCAATTTGACTTTGAAATTGAAGCCATTCTGGAATGAATACTTTTATCTGGAAACTAAAATTTTTCTGTCGTTAAAAACACAATTCACTCCTCTCAAACTTATTACAAACTTCCTGATAATCAATATGGGAAGTTTTTATTCCTTTTTTATTGAATTTCTTAATCCTTTCAAAGTACTGAGAAATGATAATTTAATTGTTTATTGTAATGAAAAATTGCATTTTGCAATTTTAGTGTGGATTTATGCAGACACGATTAACAATTATCAATTAGCATTTAACAATTAACAATTATCAATTATAAGTTGAGCTACTCATTTCACTATGACTCCGTTTACGCACACAATTAACAATTATCATTTATCGATTAACAATTGCGAAGTTGGTCAACTTTTAACTTCTTAAATTAATTGTACCGAATTTTCATCTAGTGCGCAACTAGTACGCAGCTCCTTACTTTTTTCATATAAAAGCGTTTGACTTGGGGTTATGTTGGGTGTTTGTTTATTTTCAAGTTGTACTAATAAAAGAAAAAGAGTCTTCAATTCTACTATACATCTTCAAAATTGTTCCAATGCACAAATAGACATAAAATGTAGGGTTATTGTAACTAGAATCTCGGGCTTTTGCGCATGCTTACTATTTTCTCCTAATTCATAATTGTGTCTGCATAAACGATGGCAGTTTTACTAATTGTTAATTGATAATTGTTACTCGTTAATTGCTAATTGATAATTGTTAATCGTGTCTGCATAAATCCACACTTAGTTTCTTGTATGCCGAGACACCAAACGTTAGTTTATGAAAAAAAATCCATCGCAAAATGATCGGCATACGTGCAGAGTGCGACTTAAGGGTTGGCACACACCCTTGAAAGTGTAACAAATTATATTATTACTATATCATATTATCACGTATGCCCTTTTGCAATTGGCCATTTTTTGGCCTAAAGTGCACAGATGTCGAAGGGCATACAATAAACGTATTCCGTTTGAAAAATATATAATTTTCAATGTAATGTAATATTCCCGCCTTTATAATTAGAGATTGTGCTCAAGTTTTATCTAAACCATTAACGGTCATTTTTAACATTATTTTGAAAACCAGTCATTATCCAGACTGCTGGAAATCTTCATATATCTGTCCTATATTTAAAAAAGGGAATAAAAGTGATATTTCCAACTACCGTCCTATAACTATTTCAAATAATTTTTCTAAAGTATTTGAAACAGTTATCCACAATCGTCTCGCCTTCCATAAATAAATAAATAAATAAGTAATAATCTTAGAAATATTCGAAAATCCACATTTTGAAACCAAAATATACTCGACTGTTCTAATCAAACACTTTTTTGTGTCTACATATAAGTTGAAGAACAGTCTGAATTTCCCAGCGTACATAATCCAAACTCAGGAGTGCGGTTTGAGTATAAAGACCACTCGTCATGGTTCAGCCACCATTGTCGTCCTTTGTTCGTCCTTGAAGCTTACGCTTCTCATCGGCCTGCAGGCGACACAACTTGTTATGTGAGCACACCCTCAAGACAGCTACACAACTCCAAAACCATCTTCAGCAACGGTAGTAAGAGAAAGGAAATGGGATTAGCTAGACTAAGTTTTTATTACTCCCCCAGTAGAAAAGAGGAAATTAAAATGAGAATATTACAACTCCAGTTACTTGGAGCTAGTGAATTTCCATTAGGAAAATTCTCGCTCTAAAACGTTGAATGAATAAGTTAATGAAAAATGTGGATATTGTTTCAGAATTTAATTTAGGAGCCGTACTTATTTTTCGGGATTCAATAAATGTAACATATTACAGTGGAAATTCCACTATTGTGAAGGATATATCTCAAATAGAATTTAAGGGGAACATTTTAAATCCAGGAATATTTCCATTCCTACTCCTTAGTTCAAATTTTACGGCAAAAAATTTTTTTGACACGAGAACTCTACTGGTCTGTAATATATATATAATATATATAATATAATAGTTATAATAGTTAAGCACGCACGACGAGTTTGGAAGCACGAGGCAAAGCCGAGTGCCTTTTAACGGAGTAGTGCTTAAAAGGCGCTTATACACGTGTATCATACGCTATTTTTTATTATACCTGTACCGCAGTCTGAAAAATACTCAGATTATGATTTTATAAAAACGAAATTGAAATTCCTTTTTCATAATAATTATTCATGGCATTATCCTTTTTTAAAGTTTCTTTGGCAACATAATTAACCCGAGAAATGCAAAGTCTAAATGTCACGACTTTAATTATTGATCTGACATGAGTACTTTGTTATGTCAAATAGAACAATAATTTGCATGTGAAATGTGTGTTGATGAATGTTAATACAATGATCGAAAACGAGGATAGGTCATCTGTGATTAGATTGTTAGCCGAACCAGCTGAAGGGAGGTTAATCCCCGAGAAATCCAAGGAAGCTTATCTAGAGGAATACGAAAAATTTACGAAATGGATGGTCACAACCAACCAGACGGCCCAAGTGGCAATTTAAATAAATAAACAGCTACAAGATATGTCTTATAGGATACCAAAATTCTTATAACGATCTACAAAACAATTAAATGATCCTTATACAACTAAAAAGGGCCCAATTTTATACAACTGTTTGGTTGTATAACAGTTCTATTAAAAGTTTATACAACTCTTATATGACTGTTTTATACACATTTATACAACTCTTAATCGACTGTTTTATAATCATTTATACAGCTACTATAAAATGATTTTAAAGTGTGTCATGTAGTCACATCTATAAAATGGGATTGAAGCGGCACTATGAAGGTCGTACAAAATGGTTGTATTATGCAATATATTTTTTTATAATGCTGTTATTTCAAGCACAATGGAAACATTTTGCCATCCAGCAGTTTATAAGAGCATGTCATTTTTTAGTGAAGAATATCAGAACCAAATTATATTTCAACTGAACGTGCATCATACATTTCATTTGTAGAAATGGAGACTTATTAAAACGACTTGGGCCGCTTGGGCGGACATCGATAGTAAAAATTATAATTTCATTTGGATGGTTTAATAGCACGAATTTTGATGCGCCGCAAATTTTACTGATAGATTATAGGTATATATTTGGCAAGAAAATGAAGCGCTTCAATTCTGGTTAAGTTTCAAGTAGATACTTAAAAATAATAATAAAATAAAATATCCTAAAATACTTTTTTTTATGATTTCAATAGTTGATCACTTCATATGGATATTATTTCACAGTTTAATTCTCTAAATAATGATAAATTCACATTTTTCAATATAATTTCATGTTTCCAACTCAATTGCTCATAATGGCGGCGATAGCGGTACAATATTTGCTTATTTAAACATGGCGATTTATAAAACAACACTTTTATCCTAAAGAAATGCCTTAAGCAATATTTTATTGTCAAAAGGAACGGTATACGATAACTGTTTTATAACGAAGAATATTTAGGCACTATACAACTAAAAAGTGTTTTATAATGCAACGCAATTGAATGCTATACAATATTTATTATACAACATTATACAGCTTCAATAAGACAAGCTTAAGTAACTATTTTATAATGTTGTAGCTGTTAGTTATATAGTATATTATAGAACTCTTGTACAATAGGTATAAAAGTTTAAAATTATATTTTCAATATTGTATAAACTTGCTTGTGAGGTATTATATCATTTTAAAAGAAATGATCGTATAATGCGTTATAG
This sequence comes from Galerucella tenella, assembly GCA_910591685.1. Taxonomy (NCBI): domain Eukaryota; kingdom Metazoa; phylum Arthropoda; class Insecta; order Coleoptera; family Chrysomelidae; genus Galerucella; species Galerucella tenella. The sequence goes on along the minus strand of CAJUYH010002328.1, from coordinate 14,495 downwards.
CATATATTGTAAAAGTCACTATATGTATAATCATTTAATACAACAATTTTCCTTAAAAAACAAAATTATCGCAACTATTCGACTATTATACAACAGTTCAGTCCTCTTAGAATTCCATTTTGCTAGTTGGGGGTGATCGATGAAACGTTAATGCTTGCGTATATGAACAAAATGGTAGGTAGCAATTTATTATTGAAAATAGCAATCATTTGACGAAGTTTCATTATAGTCAAGTCTTTACAAGTCGTGATTTTTGTTGTGCATTCACTCCAAACTGCAAACGATGCTGCGAATCAAACACGGGGTGAACATTGCTTCTTTTCATAAACTCCATGCTTTTATGAAAAGAACAAACATAGGACATGAGCCTAAAAAGTCTTGAGTGTTTACAGAAGGGGAACTACGCAAATTTTTCGTAACAGCACCTGACGATACCTTTTTATTTTTGAAGGTTTGTACTGAATTGACAGTTTTCACAAAATGTTGACAGTATAATATTTTTTATTGTTACCAAGGTGACTTTATAGAGCACATGTGCTTTAATCCGCCTTTTCAGCACGCTTTTGCGTTTTTTTATCAGCGATTATGATGCAGGTATAATAAAAAAATTATTATTCAACAAACAAAATGTATATAGTGAAAATGTATGAAAGATGATTGATATATAATTTTAAGATATAATTTTCTCCATACCTTTTTCCAATGAAAATATGTAAAGATTAACTTATTACCTTTTATTTATTATTTACAACCTTAACTTTTACCAAAGATTGAATATTTATATTTTATCCGCCGTGCAACAGAGTCGCGCGGATGCGGAACACATACTCAGTTTACCGAATTTTTTACGGACAAACCATTGATCGGACGAAAAAAACGCAAGAGACCTTTTTTATTGCAAAACACTTCCCCTACATGGTGGTATTTTTTATTCTTCTCCACCTTCCTCCCAGCGCGAAATACTGAAAAAGTTTTTTGATTTTCTTTTAATTTGGGAAATCGATAGACTGGTAAACTTTTTTTTATATCAATCTACATAGTTTAGGGTACCCATACCGACTGGCCTATATCACAAAACTATGATTTCCGAACTGAAATTTAAGAAGAGTTTTCTTAAAAAACTAGTCTACTCGAAAAAAAGTTAATCAAAAAAATTTATCACTGTTTTCTTTTGAATGAATGTGGAAAATATCCGAAAATCCACTTTCTGAATTCAAGAGTTACTTATAAGTAGACTAGTTTGAAAGATAGAATTGTCTGTTGACCACCAATAGATTCAGGGGAAAATTTAAGTATATATACAATTTGAAGCCATATTTCAAAATTGAAGAAGAAAAATCTAACTCGCGAATTATTTCAATACTTATCCATAAATATCGAAGATAATATTGCATTTTATACTAAGAGGAAGCAGCTATTACTCATGCTACATGCCCCGACAGGCATTGAATTACACATTTAAGTTGAACTTACCTATTTGTTGAAAATGTATAACAAAAAATGTTTGAGACATTAAAAATGTTTGAAATTCGTTACCAGGGCTTCTTTGAACGAGAAATTGTTGATCAAATCATTGGTGCACCTTGAAATAATGTCATGAAATGCTTTAAATCCGTGAAATTATGTTTTTGAGATAAGAAATCGACTAGTACACTAAGTTTTTTCATGAAATATTGGTTTTACTCAAAGGATATCATTTGAATTCAATAGAGAAACCCTTAAACCCCTTCCTGAAAGACTCCAAATTTCACTAGACGGCAAAAAAAATCTACGAACAACACCTCATTAAAATAGTGATTATCGAATCAGAAATTTCTTAGACCCAAATTCACTGAAAACTTAAGATAATATTTATTATATTACACACAAACAGGATATACCTATTATATGGATCGAAACATTATTCAGCTCATTTTCTCTATGTTCCTTTCAAACAAGCAGCTTAAAATAATATTTTCAAGCGATAATGTCATCAGACTTCCGTCTTAATGGAAAGAAAATATTTAAATTTGTGTTTGAAATTAGTAGTCAACAATGGAGGATCACGTTTAATCCAAAATTGATTGCCCTATCCAATTAGAGAGAGAGAGAGATCTGCTGATAACCTACTTACTAATTTTCTCATTCCAATTCAACGAAAATAGCACCACAGCTACCTTATAGTTCACTATTTAGAAATAGTCACGAAACGTCGTTGCGTCAGTATCTACTTATAAAGGGTTATCCATGTATTATGTTTAAACACTATTTAAATTAAACTAAAACTAGCTCTAAGACTTTGGAAATTCCGTTGGAAGGAGGGCTGTGACCATAATTATACCCTTGAACCCACTCCTGAGAACACCTTTACCACCAACTTAACAAGGATAGAAGCAACCACTATTAGATGACTCAAAAGTAGTCAAGTCAAGGCTGCTGGACACTATCCAATAAAACTTTTTCTCACTACTAGCTATGAAGTTGACAATTATTACGACCACTATCCAACAGAAAAGTTGAATTTCTCTTTTAGTGGTTAATAATTTCATCTATTGTTAACCTAGGTCACTAGTGGACAAATTCAAAGGTTTTGATAACAGAAACCTGTGCAACATAATTTTGTATACTCAGGAGATTGTCTTTAACATATTTGCTGCTAACAAAATTAAGTTAATGGAATAAAAATGTCATAAGTTTAAATTTCGCGCTCAACCAAAAATGACTAATGACATACTCCACTGAATCTTTTTTCTTATTTTCTGTTATTGAAATAATGTAGTATTTTTCATTGTGAGAGCTTTCCTGTATTATTATTATCATAATACCGCGCTACTAACAGGGATTTAAGTGAAGTTTCATCAAGGTTGTTTTATTTTTGCCTACCACTGCGACCACTTAACGCCCTCTATTCTTTTTTTGTCTTTCTCTTAACGCGGTGGTGAAGGATTTACACCCAGAAGCTTATCCTTCTCAAGACTGCTGCTTTGAGATATTACCACTTCATTTCAACAAAAATAATAAACGGCTTGAAAATATCGCAAAAACGAGATTCTTTTCTAAGCATTTATATCTGGAATGTCGATGCAGGAATGGACGTCCGACAATAAGGTCGAGCTAAAAACAAGGCGAAGGGAATAAGATGAAGCTTGTACGGCTCGACGACGATCCAATTTCGAAGAGTTTTAAGGGATAGTTCAAAATATGTTGGAATTGATAACACCATTAAAGTTAAATGCTTAGTTGAATGATCAGAATGTTATTTAAAACGTTTTTATATGTAGAAGTTCATAGATTCATCCTGTACAACGGTAAATAGTGATTTGCATTATCCTTTCAAATACTTCGCCCATAAACCTAGGTACAACAAAAGCCCGAGAAATAATGTGAAAGCGTCAGCTAATAAAATTATTTAATGGTGAAGTTAAAGCGATTCCACTCCATCGTTGGGGAAAAAAATTCCTTTTGATTTTAACTACGTTATTCCAATGATGATCTTTCTGTATCTGTAGAGTAGTGAGGGTGAGTGTTGTCCTTCTAGGTCATTGTCCATCCTGTCCTTCCAAGGAAGGTGGACAGGTCGCTAGGAGACATCTCCTTTATATCGGTAGGTGTAGGCCAAGACTCACCGAACACACACTCTCTTATTGACGATAACTCCGGACACTCGCATAAGACATGCCTGACAGTTTCATCTTCCTGTGCACACATCCTGCATAGAGGTGTGTCCACTAGGTGTTTTCTTAGTTGACAGTGATCAGTCAGAAATCCTACTGTTAAACGTAGGTTTTTCCTGGTCATCGCCAAATATTTCTTCGGCGCCAGTTTCCCAGGGTCGCCCAGGGTGATCCTGGTAAGACTGCATCCTTTGATTCCATCCCATATCTCAAGGGATTGAGCATGGGTGTAGCGTTTGGCTAGTTCAGCACTTATAATGTATTTAAAAAATAATGGTATTTTCAATTGACAGTTGGCAATTAAGGATATGGTCTAAAAGTAACTAACCGTAACCACGGTTAACCGCTTCGGTTGACAGATAAAACTGAAAAATCTAGTTGTATTCGGGACACAAAACCGGTAAAAGTACGAAACAGAAATATAACCTTAAATACTTTCCCCAAAACGACACCGGGACACACTTCAAAAAATAATTTTTTCAATATTTGAGTTGTTTTTAACAGGACAATCAGGCTGCTTTCGTGCTTTACTTTTATTCGTATTATGATTGGTTTATATGTTTTATTTTTCTCTTCGATGGTGGAATAATCTGGAATAATCGACTAACAAAAATAATAAGCAATAATAATGCATGTCGCGTGACAGCGATGACAGTCGAAACCAGAAGTAACCGGGCTGCTAAGGCTGGTTACTAGTTGATGTGCCTGGTGACAGTTCTTTAACCATATTTCAGGAAACCGTGTTCCAAAAATAACCAGATTTTCAGCAACCACTGCTTTTGGAACTTAAGTTCTTTACGTCAGGGTAAAAGATCTGACCGTTACGTTACGTTATGTTACGTTGCTTCGTTATGTGCATTGCTTGCGTGCGTGTGCTCTCTCCTGAGTCTCTCTCTCGTTTTCGAAGCAGCGATTCATATGCTGCGGACGTGAATCGAACCCGGGCCGCCCGCGTGGAAAGCGAGAATTCTACCACTGAACCACCGATGCTATATTAAAATTCTATGCAAACCTAGTATTCGCAGTGCTGGTAATCTACCTGAATTTGTTCGGATAAATTTTTACTATTATTTCCATAATTTTTTTTGCGCGATTGATCTTTTTTGCTCATTTCGAATAAATTTAAATTATTTTATTCGGAATTTATTTCAATACGATCGCGCAAAAAATGGTATAAGCATCTCGAACGTTAAGGGTAATTACAACGTTTGCATGTAGATTCCTCTCGTAAAATTGGACAAAATGATATGAGGATTAAGGGGCCTAGCACATTTACTTTTCGAAATACAGGGTGTTGAAATTTTGAAAACTTGAATGTTTTAATTCGATAACTTTAAAATGGATGGATAAATTGATTTGACATTTGGCAGGTTGTTTTTAAATGTCGAAGGGCATATTTTGATAGAAATACATAGTAGTTCGTGCAACTAGTGTGGATATGATGGCCATATCGCACGAGGACGAAGTTTGAGCACGACGCCGTAGGCGGAGTGCTCAATCGTTCAAGTGCGATATGGACAATCCACACGAGTCGGATAGCATATTTTTTTACGACCCACTTAAGAAAAAATCTAGAAAACCAAAGTTTCTATAAACTGTGATATAACTTCAAATTAAAAATTTAACAATTCAATTTTATGTTTCCACTAATTTTTTTGTGGTAAACGTACAGTTCTTGAATGTCCAATTTGTATAATGCTACGGTTTCCCTTTTCAAATATACGATGCTGTTATAAGTAGATGTTGCCAGTCGGACTCCCTCATGGAGGGTACCGTACCATTATCTATAATAATGAATAGTCTGCTAAATATTTCAAACGTCTACCTGTTGTCGTTATTAATAGCAAGCAGAATAATTATTCAAAAATAAAATTAACAATAAAAAAAATCTTCACGGGGAATCATACCCGGGTCTACCGCGTGAGAGTCTGGTTTGCTTACTACTCGGCCACCGACGCATATGCAAATTGTTTATCTATAACGTCAAATGTATTACATAATTTTTGCTTAAAAGGAACTAAAGTTCCTACCGTGTGTCCCGCGACACGTTCTACCTTTTTTGGTTACGTTCGGGACGGTAAACCGCAAACCAGTTACTTTCGGACCATAGCCTAAGGTTAGTCAAAGTTTCTGATTCCTTGCGTTAACGGGGTCATGGAATATTTCCCACCACATCGTTTGACTTATTTTATTCCACACATTCGACTGGGATATACTTGTGAGTAAGGTCTCACGTTCAAAAAGTGTGGAAGGAATATTTTAACTTCTTCTCATATTAATATTCACCCTCGTATATTTATAGTGTTACGAACTCACTGATTTAGAAGCCGGTCCTGTCGCAAACTATGAATGAGACCTTTCTAGAAAGGTTTATTCACGAATGTTCTCGAATTATAAAGTATACGCAGAGGTGGTATATTCAAGAAGGGTCTAGAGTTGCGAAGGACTATATATACGCGGGTTTTTGAGTGAGTCGAGGAGTTGTTCAGTATACAGTGAATCGGTAAACAGTTTAAGTATACAGTGAGTGAACAGATAGTGAATATAAATAGTGTTGAAGATAAATTAGGACAATTATTATACCGAGTGTAGATAAATTAGTAAACATTAAGTAGTGTGTATATAAATTAAGTTTATTATAGTGTGTAAGTGTTACTTCAATAAATCAATAGTAATTAGCCATAGTGAGCGTATAATTTTATCCCACGGTAAACACTGTTTAAATAAATAATAGGTTGAAATACCAGTGGCGATATTGCAGCTATTATGAATTTCCTTTTATTATACAATAGAATAAACAAATAACATGCAAATTCAATACTTATTTTATAATAATTATTGTATGACAATATTTACTCGAATTACAAACATCAAATTTATATTATGGGAAACTGTTAATTTATTTTTTGGAATATTATCTGTTACTTGTCTCTGTTGGTTTATCAACTCGAATTTCCCAATAATATTGTTTTATTATACAGGTGTGTATATTTATTTAATCGATTTGTTGATAAACATTTAGATTTTATGCATAATTGATTATGCGGTATGAAAAAGCGTAATGGAATAAATTCGCTATTACGGTTACTGTACATATTTACAGAAAATACCGAAACACGGCAAATTTAAATTATATATTGACATTTCTCAACGTGAAAACCAGTGCAGATGAATTTGTTCGTGGACAAAATTAATAACAGTAAACGAATGATAAAAGGAAGACACTGCCATCGGGAATACGGGAGCCAAACCACGTGAAATGTAGGAGGCGCGTTTTGGGGGTTAAACGAGGTTTTCCGTCATTTCGAAAAATGTTGTATGGCAGCTCCCAGTTTATCCAATTTTATTACATACATTATAAATACCCTTAGAAGTGACCAGAAGATCCTGCAGCACCTCCTAGAGGTTCTCACTCTACAGCTGAGCCCATCAACAACATTAAAGATTCACCGAACGTTATCTTCTTCTTTTCTAGATCCTTTTGCCCTTTCAGTCGTCGGATGTGGATTCCATGTCCTGTACCCATTTCTTCCATGCCTTTCTGTCTCTTGCAAGGTTTTTCATTTCTGCTATGGTCTTTCCTCTTTCTAAACCTATCTCTTGCATTTGGTCTAACCATTTTCTTCTAGGCCTACCCCTTTGTTTTTTGATCGGTTTCACAATCTCTATTATTTTCTTAGTTAACCTATTTGGTTCCATTCTTACCATATGACCATACCAGCTAAGTTGTCTCTTCTTTATTTTACCAGTTACCAGTTCCTGTTTAGTTGTCTTGCTAATGACGTCATTTCTAATCATATCCCATTCAGTTTTCCCTGCAATTCTTCTTAGATTTTTCATTTCTATGGCGTTTATTCTAGTTTCGTCCTTTTTTCGCACAGTCCAATTTTCGCTTGCATATAATATTGTAGGAACTGTTATCATATTATGAATTTTTATTTCCACTTCCAAGTCTATATCTTTATGTCCAAGAATTGTTTTATTTAGAGAGTAGTATATTTTTGTTGATTTATTTGCTCTGTTTGTTATTTCTTCATCTATTTTTCCATCTTCTGTTACTAAACTTCCCATAAATATTCAAATGTTGTTACTCTTTCTAATATCTAGTTTTTGCATTCAATATCTTCATTATTTTGATTACCTAGTTGTTTTTCATTTATTATCATCACTTTTGTTTTATTTATGTCCACCTCCAACTTTATGTTCTCTATTTGTTTAGTCCAAATATTCATTAGTTGTTGCATTTTGTTTTCTGTATTCGCTACTAAGACCACGTTATCTGCATAAAGTAGACTACTTATTTTTATCGGTTCTAAATTTCTGTGTCCCAGTATAGTATTCAGATGCTTATATTTTTCTTCAGTTCGTTTCACAATCTTATCCATGATTATTATAAACAGTAATGGGCTTAAACTGTCGCCTTGTTTTATTCTATTATACATTTTAAATTCTTCTAAATTGCCCTGCAATTTGTACCTTGGCTCTAACTGTCTCGTATACACTTTTAATTATATTCATCAAAGTGGGTGGAACTTCCAATTCTTCCAGGGTTCTCAATATTTCCCTATGTAAGGTAGGTACATTTCTTCTCCCTCTTCTATTTTTCTTCCGATTATATTCCTCAGTATATAAATATTATCATTTGTTTGTCTTCCAGGTCTAAAAGCTCCCTGTTCTTCTCCTAATTTTGGTTCTACATATACCCTTAATGTTTTTTCTATTATTTTTGTGTATACTTTATAGCTAGTTTGGGCCAAACAGATTGCTCTGTAATTCCCACATTGTGCCTGATCTCCCTTTTTAAAGATGGGTATTACTAAGTTATTTTCCCATTCCCTTGGAATTTTTTGTTGTACCCATGCTTCTTTGCATACCTTCCATATCCATTCCTTTCCTCTTTCCCCCAAAGATTTAATCATCTTTGGCGCTCTCTCATCTTCTCCGTTAGCCTTGCCTGTATTGATTTCTTGTATTACTTGATCTATCTCTTCTTTTTGGATTCCTTGTAACTGGTCGATTTCCTCTTCTACCGTTGTTATATTCTCTTCCGATGCTAATGTTTGGAATTTCTCTGAATAGTATTCTTTCCATGCTTTTAATATTTCTTCCATTTCCGTTCGTATTTGGCCGTGGTGATTTTTATTGCTCTAATATCTTTACTTATATTTATTTTCTCTCAATCTTTTTATTCTTGTCCAAAATAATATTTAATCACCTTTCAAAACCCAATGCCAGGACCGGACGTTATCCATAAGTTGAAAAATATTTCAAACAACACTCCTACTGTTTACCAGAATTGTTATATTCCAAATGCACTCCTGTTTCTTGTTTTTTTCTCGGAAGAATTAGATGCCCTCATTATATTAGGTACTCACCAATAAATTCGAAAAAATATGGGAAAAAACCATAACAGGAATAGATTTATGTACCAAGGACAACAAACAGGTGAGTTTGTCAAAAATAGACGATTTTTCATCTGGAAATGGAAGTTTTTGTGAAGGTCGACGGAAAATATAATTGCTCCAAAATAATACCTGAGTTTGGCACTTTATTATATAATTTTTATTAATATAAACATGTTTATATTCAATTCATTGTAGATATTACTCAACATAATAAATATATGTGGTACAATATGCTATATTCGGAATAACTGGAGTACTGACAACTGCGAATGTAGTTTCAATTATCTTTTGATATGCCGTCATCGAAAGAATATTTATCGAAATGGTATTTTGGGCATAATCATTAATTCATAAAATAAGCTATTATATTCTATAATCTGTTTATCGGAATTTTGTGGAAGTTGCATTGGTTTTAATTCAATTCAATTTCAATATGCCTCAAATATTTTAAAACAATATTTTAATGATTTAATATTTATCATTCTATTCGGTTAACAGTTGCATCAGCAAATATTTAAAATTCAGAGCTATTAAACCAGACCAGTGTACAAATAAATTTAGTGTTAAGAAAATAATAGTAATAGTTTAAAGGAGGGCTCCAATCAAACTGGAATCACCAGTCACAGGTTTTGAGTCCTCGACATCTCAGTCGTTAATAAACCATTTGATCTGTATCTGTATATGTAGAGTGGGGAGGGTGAGTGTAGGCTCACAGCACTTGTTAGCCATTCTACATCCTCCCGAGCTCCCGAGATGTTGTCCTCCTAGGTCATCGTCCATCCTGTCCTTCCCAGAAAGGTGGACAGGTCACTAGGAGACATCTCCTTTGTATCGGCAGGTGTAGGCCAAGACTAACCGAGCACACACTCTTTTATTGACGATAACTCTGGACACTCGCATAAGACATGCCTGACAGTTTCATCTTCCTATTCACACATCCTGCATAGAGGTGTGTCCACTAGCCCCATAGTATGGAGGTGTTTTCTTAGTTGACAGTGGCCAGTCAGAAATCCTACTGTTAAACGTAGGTTTTTCCTGGTCATCTCCAAATATTTCTTCGGCACCAGCTTCCCAAGGTCCCAAGGTCGCCCTGGCAAGACTGCATCCTTTAATTCCATCCCATCTCTTAAGTGATTGAGCATGGGTGTAACGTTTGGCTAGTTTCGCAATTTTCGAAGCCGTTAGGCCGTAGGTAGGTCACTGGGTCCTAAAATTTTCAGTCCAGCCGCTTCCCTGGCTAAAGAATCCGATTACATTTACTCCTTTCGTGTCCTTCAACCCACCTCAGGATAATATTGTTATCTGAGGAGGCGTTAGCTAAATCTTGGTGGCACTCTTATACTAGCCCCGATATAACACGTTGTCTGTCCAAGGCTTATTATTGATATATTACATTATTTTATTCACCACACGTGATCAGTGTAATTTTAATAATATAAGATATCCGATATTTCGAAGATTATTTAGAATAATTCATAAATATCCAGTGGATATTCCAAATATCTCGAAATATATTGGACAGCTCATGAATATCCAAGGGATATCGTGTGCTGTATGTATACCGTTGAATTTCAATACGGCTTTATTAAAAATCGAAGAAAAATGAATGTACATTTCAAAAGATCTTTGTGACCTCAGCAACTCCACTCTATTATACGTTTTATGAACGTTTTCCAAGTAAAAAATTTCCTTCATGAAACATTCTTTGTTACATATTATTAGGTATATTTCCTTATATCTCCCTCATTATACAGTATCTTATTTATTCAAAAATTTATAACTGAATTGAAAGAAAATATCACGAACCAGAATGTCGGTAGAGGAAGTACATGCAAATTGAGTTATTACCATTTTTTAAATGGGTTTCGCTGCAATTTCTAATGTCAGATTGATGGACGAGATAAACTATAATTTTTAGATGGTTTCTTGGGGTTAATAACCCCATAGCGCACACATAAATACTCTTAACCGTACTTCACCACATTCAGCAAGGATAAAGAAACTATAAAAGGATCAACATGGATTGAAAAACCTATTTTCAGTATCAAAAATTCTTTAAAAAATGCCTGTTATAGTTTTTATTTGTCTGTAGGTGCCTATTTACCAATTTGGAAAACATTTTCAGGAATAATTCTGTACGCTTACTTTCAAAAAACCGTGTTCCATGACGACTGAACCATGTTTTCACTTGAAATAGTATGAGTATCTAGTAAATGTCAATAAATACTCAATATTAATTCCCTTCGATGCTGTTTACAACATGTGACCGAAAATAGCAGTAAATTTTTATTTTAGAAGTATCAACTGTACATATACACAAACATCTGTATTCCCAGTAGTTGAAAATTTCATATTCACTCCATGCGCATATTTCTCTTACTCCCAATTCACTACAAAAATGATTTATATACCAACACTGGCGTATATGTTTGTGCATGAGCTGTACAACACATTTATTCGGCATGTTACTGAATTTAATGAGGTTCATTTACATCGGCATCTCTCGTATACTCCTATGTTTCGAAAGGAATTGGCATATTGGAGTTGCATATTCTATGAACCTGACCCGCTGTGGCCTCAAAGTTACAAAGCTGAGGGTGCTACGGAATCTATTAAGCAACGGATTTGTAAGGAGAAGACAAAGCATAGCAGTTAGGACTGTTTATATAAACAAGTCGACAAGGATGTGTGAAAATGACCCTAAAGTTACTAAAACCGTTGAGTGATAATTATGAGAAGAGAAGTAATGTAAAATGTTGTGCCTTATATACTTTAGAGCCTATTCCTTGAAACTGGCACTTTATTTGGGCGATGCGTTAGTAACGTGATATTTCTGAGCTGATATTTCTTCTCTTCTTTCTCTCTCTTCTCTTCTTCTTCCTACTGATATTTAGTACTAGAAACGCCGAGCTTACCTGCATACCTATTAGCGCTATTAGGGGTCATTTTGACCACATCTTTTTTCCTCATATAACTATTGCAGAATCGGCAAAAACTAGAATTAGGCTTATTTTGCTTCTTTATTTAAATAAAAAGCTGTTTACCACATACTCATGAACTAGTTGGCGCATTTGGCTCAAGTTACAATAGAGTACACGCATATTTCATATTTTGCTTGGATATTAATTTATAATAGTAAATATGATATCAAAAATTACTAATAATAGGAAATAAACCAGTTTCCATTGGAAATTACTCCCAAATTTTAAAATAAAATTCAAATTTCAATGCTCTTTCCGACCACAACCCGAGGATTTCCGAACGCTACCGTGATGTCATATCTCTTGTGTTTATTTATGTCAATATGGGGTATTGCATTAGGTTATGTGTAGTTGTGTGTTTATATTGTATTTTAATCAACTATCAATTGCTTCATCGACGTAAAAATATCATTTATATGTTTGTTTGAGACCATCACGTGTTTGTGTTTGCTTTTTTGGAACTTTAGTTCTCTACGCCAGGTTATTTTTGAGCGACCAGGGGTCGCGACGCAAAAGATCTGACCGTTACGCGTTACGTTACGCTACGTTATGTTACATTGCTTCGTTATGTGCCTTGCTTGCGTGCTTGTGCCTCCTTAGTCTCTCTCTCGTTTACGAAGCAGCGATTCATAATAATATGCTCCTGCCCGGATTCGAGCCCGGGCCGCCCGCGTGCAATGCGAGCATTCTACCACTGAACCACCGATGCTATATTTAAATTCTATGCAAAGCTGGTATTCGCAGTGCTGGTGATCTACATGAATTTGTTCGGATAAATTTTTAATATTATTTCCATAATTTTTTTTGCGCAATTAAGGGGTCTAGCACATTTACTTTTCGAAATACAGGGTGTTGAAATTTTGAAAACTTGAATGTTTTAATTCGATAACTTTAAAATGGATGGATAAATTGATTTGACATTTGGCAGGTTGTTTTTAAATGTAAAAGGGCATATTTTGAAAGAAATTGTAGTTTGTGCAACTAGTGTGGATATGATGGCCATATCGCACGAGAACGAAGTTTGAGCACGACGCCGTAGGCGGAGTGCTCAATCGTTCAAGTGGGATATGGACAATCCACACGAGTCGAACAGCATATTTTTTCTACGACCCACTTAAGAAAAAATCTAGAAAATAAAAATTTCTATAAACTGTAATATAACTTCAAATTAAACATTTTCCAATTCAATTTTATGTTTCCAATAATTTTGTGGTAAACGTACACACGTACAGGTCTTCAATGTCCAATTTGTATAATGCTACGGTTTCCTTTTTTAAATATACGATGCTGTTATAAGTAGATGCTGCCAGTCGGACTCCCTCATGAAGGGTACCGTACCATTATCTATAATAATGAATATTCTGCTAAATATTTCAAACGTCTACCTGTTGACGTTATTAATAACAAGCAGAATAATTATTTAAAAATAAAATTAACAATAAAAAAAAACCTTCCGTCGGGGAATCGAACCCGGGTCTACTGCGTGAGAGTCTGGTATGCTTACTACTCAACCACCAAAGAATATGCAAATCGTTTATCTATAACGTCAGATGTATTACATAATTTTTGCTTAAAAAGAAAGTTCCTACCGTGTGTCCCGCGACACGTTCTACCTTTTTCATTTCTAAAAGTCAACGTAAAGTGGAAAGTGGACATAAGTATTCGATATTTCCGAGGATATTTTAAAACTTCAGGAAGAATATATTTTATTTACTAGTTCAGTGTTCAGTGACGATTCTTTTATATTTTGGGAGTAAAGATATGGGTAGCGAAGGTTTTGTGAAAGCACAAACTGATAACTTGCCCAAAGTAGACTCATTTATGCTGCTTGAATTTATGAAGCTGCCTTTATGCAGAGCAAATAAGAGGAGTTAAATCATTATCGTAAGAACGATTTAAGCTATGTTTATTTATATAATATGTAACAACCATATATTTCGATGAGTGGTCGTAAGAAAATGATGTTTTCATGGTTGAATCCTAGACATATAGGAACATAACCTCAAACTATTTAAGAATAAAACACATTGAATTTGAAAACATAAATTTATGGTTGAAACAATATTTTTTGATAAAAACTTATGGATAACCCTGTATGTAACTTTTATATCAATCTGATATTCTTTATTATATGATTTATTCAATATTATTCATTATTGTAATGTTTTTTTCAATCACCCAGTATCTCGTGAATATTGCACGAACTCTGCATTTGACGCGACAGAAATAAAGGCGAATCTACAGACATCCTCGACTATACTCGAACAGGTCTCTCGTATGGACAGAAAAAAATGTACTAGTGCTGCCCATATTTCAAAACAAAATAATTCTGTCAACTATAATTCAATTACACTTGTGTCCTTTGGGTAAAATTTGTCAGCTAAATGTTCGTACTGGAATACTCCGTTGCCACATTTATATTTAGAGAAAATATTTTTAACAAATCGATAACAATA
>CAJUYH010002327.1:0-39138 GCA_910591685.1 Galerucella tenella | reverse complement strand
AATATTCATTATTATAGATAATGGTACGGTACCCTTCATGAGGGAGTCCGACTGGCAACATCTACTAATAACAGCATCGTATATTTAAAAAAGGAAACCGTAACATTATACAAATTGGACATTCAAGAACTGTACGTTTACCACAAAAAAATTAGTGGAAACATAAAATTGAATTGTTAAATTTTCAATTTGAAGTTATATTACAGTTTATAGAAATTTTTATTTTCTAGATTTTTTCCTAAGTGGGTCGTAGAAAAAATATGCTGCTCGACTCGTGTGGATTGTCCATATCGCACTTGAATGATTGAGCACTCCGCCTACGGCGTCGTGCTCAAACTTCGTCCTCGTGCGGTATGGCCATTGTTAAAATCAGTTATTTTAACATCATGTGACGTCGTTCGCTTCTTTCAATTTTCCTTTGATGCTTCCCTGTATATTCAACTATCCTAGTTGAGTGCAAGAGTTTCAATTCCCTTTTTCTTTTTTTCGGTAATCTCCGCCTACCCGGAGAAACTCGAAAAGCAACGTAACCGCCGTGGCCCCACCCTCGCAAAAAGTTCCCAAAAAACGCTCTCTTTCCTTTGGGCTTTTGCCTAGGAAGCATCTTGTGAAATGTAATTGTCATAAAACGCCAACTTTCCATGCCTCATGGATTTAAAATGATCTATCGATACAGTAATTAAAGCCAGTGTTAGTGTTCATAAATTGTATCAAGGTAACAAAAACAAATTTATTTCTGCTATTGTAACCCTCTATCAATACGCATCACTTTTGCCGAAAACGCGGCAAAGTAACCTGCCGTTAAAGGAAGCTCTTCCCGGCGTTGCCTAGTTCACGAAACCGTATAATTTGTAGCTATCGTAAAAATCTCTTAGACTATTATATTGTCTTACTATTTGCATAATTTACCACATATTGTAATTTGTCTATATCTGTAAACACTCGTTATTATGTGTTTGTGTTCGCGCTTTATATTTCAAACCGGCATGTGCGCGTTTCGACTCTGAACTTTTCATAAATAAGTATTTCTATTTCATTAATATACTTAGTTGTTAATATCACTAGTATTTTATTTAAACCCGCTTTCCCTGATTACAGGGTGGTCCTTCGAATATTTTAAGACTAATTAAACCGCGATTAAACATGTGTAGGATCCTTTGTTGAACCTAGATTCTCCATTTTTAAAATTAATAATATTAAAGTCCACTCTCAATTTAATCCTTCACAGCCATCATATCCACACTAGTTACACAAACTACAATTTCTTTCAAAATATGCCCTTTTACATTTAAAAACAACCTGCCAAATGTCAAATCAATTTATCCATCCATTTTAAAGTGATCGAATTAAAACATTCAAGTTTTCAAAATTTCAACACCCTGTATTTCGAAAAGTAAATGTGCTAGACCCCTTAATCATAATAGTAAAAATGTATCCGAACAAATTCAAGTAGATCACCAGCACTGCGAATACCAGCTTTGCATAGAATTTCAATATAGCATCGGTGGTTCAGTGGTTAGAATGCTCGCATTGTACGCGGGCGGCCCGGGTTCGAATCCCGGCAGGAGCATATTATTATGAATCGCTGCTTCGTAAACGAGAGAGAAACTAAAGAGGCACAAGCACGCAAGCAAGGCACATAACGAAGCAACGTAACATAACGTAGCGTAACGTAACGCGTAACAGTCAGATCTTTTGCATCGCGACCCCTGGTCGCTCAAACATAACCTGGCGTAAAGAACCAAAGTTCCAATAATAGTAAAAATTTATCCGAACAAATTCAAGTGGATCACTAGCACTGCGAATACCAGCTTTGCATAGAATTTTAATATAGCGTCGGTGGTTCAGTGGTAGAGTGCTCGCCTTCAACGCGGGCGGCCCGGGTTCGATTTCCGGCCGAAGCATATGAATCGCTGCTTCGTAAACGAGAGTGAGACTCAGGGGAGAGCACACGCACCCGAGCAAGGCACATAACGAAGCAACGTAACACAACGTAACGTAACGGTCAGATCTTTTGCGTCGCGACCCCCGGTCGCTCAAACATAACCTGACGTAAAGAACTAAAGTTCCAAAATGTTCCCATGGGTGCTTCTCATTTTCTGTTTGCAAAAATCTCAATTACGTTAAAAGGTTTAAAAATCTAGAAACGGGTTGAGATGGTAGTTAAATAACAATTTATTAGACTAAAAATAGAGTTTGCTGCACGTTGGGCTTCACAATGCAATGGTTATTATTTATTCATTAACGGCAGGTTTTCATTTCCTGTTGTGATTTTAAGTTGAATAAAAAAAGTTATTTGTTGCTTATGAATAAACCGTTAAAATATGAATACCAATGTTAAGTCTTCAAAAGGTTCCTGTGTTATTTAAACACAGGTGTGTTTATTTTGTACCGTGTTTGGCGTACTAACAGTTGACATTGAGCACTGCTGGTTTTAGTGATGTACTGGATATATATTATAAAATTTATAACAATTTTTGTATATTATATACGGAGTGTTTTGTTGGGAAAGGGAAATACTTAACCTAACTGATTCACTCAACTAGCAAAAAATCCAGGACTGGACTAACAAAAAAAAGATTGGTTTTATGGGTTTACATATTTTGAATTGAAGTTTTTGTCCATGTATTTACTAACATTTAATTATTATTTATTGACTACATTAACAAAAATTGCTATTTCATCAATTGTTCAGAACGATTACCTTCAGCTTCCATACTATTTCTATACATTTTTCCTTATGGCTAGTAACCTTCCTCAGCAAAAATGTATTAAGGGCAGGTCTCAAACCAGAAATGCAACAATCCGGTCTCGAAATTTCCAAGCCATATACGATTATTACAAGAAAATATGAATCTTACCCAAGAGCACCGAATAGTGTGCCAAATATTTAGCTGGCCAAAATATCTAGATTAGGCCAAGCAATAGGTAAACATATAATAGTTATTTATGTATTGAGAGCGAAAAATGAGGAATTATTGTTCGAAAGCAAGGGTTAACTTAATTGTTTGAGAACAATAATTCCACTTTTAGCTTTTCTCTACAATCACTTGAATATATATTATAACTAATAAAATTGATAAATTCATACTTCTTATTTCAAGTACCTGTCAAATACTTTATAAAACTTTAAACGTATAATTATTATTGTCAATACTGTCAATGTACTTCTTCTTATTCTACAATCAGAAAGGTCTCAACTAGCAGGGCCACCCGGCCAGTATATGCAAAATATTCAGAACGTGGCACAACAACTAAGCACAAAAACACAAAAAAAATTGATACGGTAACATCTCAATCACACTAATTAATTATTTAAAACATTAAGAACTTAACAAAACAGCGATTTATTAGATTGTAAAAGATTTTCAGAAGACAAAAACACTCCCTAGCCGGGTTGCTTTATGATGTCACTGTCACTGCCACTGTCACTGTCAATACAATTATGTTTGTAGTATCGGTTGTCATGGGCAACGAGCATTTTGCAATTTTTTACGCTCGTAAAGTAACTCTCCTCAAGAAACTTCAACATTTCGTTGTAAATGGCAAGCGAAAAAGCCTACTTTTCAATGTGATTGTAGAAAAAAGACATTACGTAGTATAATTTTGATATTTTTAACACGTTATTGTTTTTTAGTAATGCATTATAAACATTTACGGTCTTATTAATAAACACGGAGTAACCTAAGACTAACTTTATTCTATGCTTAAACCATCAGTTTGACAGATACGCTATTATAGTCCAGTAACGGTAGTCCAGAACAAGGCCAAACCTTGAAAATAGGTCGGGCCGATGCCATTTTTTTTAATTTGCAGGTATTGATGGCTACATTCACCTCTCAAAATCTCATATATGGAGAAATGCCCGCAAGGCCCGGAAAATGGCCCTCGGAGCCCAAAAACGTTTTTGGCCGATATCTTCCAAAATATGGCACTTAGAGATTTGCGGTTTTGATAGAAATGACGAGCAGTTCAATACCTACAAAAATGGTCTCTATGGTTTTTTTCGCTAACCCAATATTTATTGCAAAAAAGGGGGTCGCGAAAATTACCATGCTTGGAAAATAAAAATACGGCATTTTCTCAGCCAATGTGTGAGCCAAGGGGACTGGATATACACGTATCTTGATTTTTTGAACTTCGAGGGTCAATCGTAGATGGCGCCACTAGTTTTCTCCATTCTCACGTAATTATCCCGGCAATGAAGGTGCCCCCAATAACTATCTGTTTCCTGAAAATTTTTGGAGTTGAGAACGCTGTTTTGTACTCTCGGCCTGATCCTTGGAGCTCTTAGGTCTTCGGCAATGTAGCCTAGAGGTCTGCCAATTTTTGGCAAGTCATTTTCAATAATTCGGCAAAAAAGTTTTTGAAAAATAAGATTTATTTTTGAAAGTATATGAGAATTGGAACATACATGAACAATTAGACATCTATCCATCACCATTCCAACATATTTATCTCAGATGGATGTTGCTGGCTGACATCATCAACCCCCTCTCCATCCATGCCTTCTGTTTCTTCCTCTTGCTCCTCTAGCTCTCTATCTTCACCTCCACCAATTTCTGCCCCTCCCTCTGCTTGATCAGCTGATACAATCACATCTTCATCCTCATCCTTGTAATTAGAACACGGGCCTGAATGACATGAACCACAAATAATCGAGCACTTCAGTCCTGCTCTCTTACATGAACATAGCGTGGTACAGCCCATTTTACACCGACAAGAGATCATTTTCAACTAGTCCGGATGTGCCGGCTCATTCGTCGTCTGTACTGGCAATAATGCACCCCCTATATGCTTCCATCCCCATTCTTCTGGCGGTAGTTCATTCGCGAGCCAATGCTGCACTTGTAAATACGTGCGATATAGGTTATTTGGGGAAAGTTTTCAAACAAATTGTTTTGATATACACGCGTGAAAGTACTTGATATATATATTGACGGAAAGGTCAGAATGTCCTCTTCAATATGGTGTAATTTTCACTCTCAAAAATTCAAACCACAAAAAGAAAGTTATCATGAAAAAAAAACTTGGATTTTCAGGGGGGCAGAGATTCTCTAGATTTTCCGGAAAACTAAAAGAGTTGAAATGAAAAAAAAAGTACCGTTCACAAGGGGAGAACATAAGCTTTCGAATGAGGTGTATCAGAACCCGATAAAAAGATCCATTATCCCTAAATTCCGGGAATTTCCATAAAATTTCGGAGAACTCCGAAAATCCGAAAAAACCGCCCTGACGAAAACACGTGGTTTATTGGAATGCGCGAGAAAATGTTTATGTAATCCCCCGGAGTGTCTTCGAAACCCTTCAAAGTCCCATTATTCGGAAGGATTCGGTCAAAATACTTTTTATAGACAAAATACAACTAGATTCATAGGGGGGGGTCAAAATATCGACCAAAATTTTGCTTTGGCGGGAATTCCCAAAATTCTGGGGGCCCAAAAAAAAACCAGTGACAAGATATTATAGATGCAGATTTCTCCTTTCAAATGAACTTTGAATCATAAAAAAATATGCATTTTTACCCGAGTAATTCGAAAAATTGTCCATCCGCTCAGAAATTAAGGAGCTGAGAGCGCCTCCCGAGATCCAGGTCAGATGTAAAAAATACGGCGCGCGTTTGTGGCCCGTTATCTCGAAAACCACCAAATTGACGACGAAAACGATAGGGACCATTTTTGTAGGCATGGATCTGATCTTCATTTCTGTCCAAATCCGAAATCTCTAGGTGCCATATTTTGGGAGATATGGACCAAAATAGTTGGGAAAATGGATTTTTGGGCTCTTCAGGGCGATTTTCAGGGTCTTGCGGTCATTCCGCCATATATGAGATTTTGAGAGGTTAATGTACACATCAATACCTACAAATTAAAAAAAAATGACACCGGCCCGACCTATTCTCAAGGTTGATACCCTTATTTACTGGACTAATTAATAAACGCATTTTAGACAGGGAATAGGCTTCTCCGAGGTTAGTCTGGGACTAACTTTGGTAGTAATTTTAATCCAAGGAAATAGGTAGTTTAAGCTCGGAATAACCTCCGACTAAATATAATTTTAGTTTTGTTGAACTGTCAATTGTGGTATTATAAATATGTTGTCATTTCGTAATTCGAAATTCAGTTTGTCGTTTTTTTATTATCAGTTCATATTATTATTAATTATGTATATTTACATATTTAAGTATTTGCGTTGGTAGTAATTAGTAGTAATTATTTTGCGATGAAAGGAAGATATTATTATTCGGATGATTTGAGAATGATGGAAGGATTGGAAGAAGCAAAGAATATTCGTCCGATCAGAAAAATTAAATTTTATAAAATTCGGTCTAATCCCTCAAAAACATTGTTGGGAAAGGAATTTGAAGCTATTAAATCAAAAATAGAATATTTTTATCATTTTCTATTTATTCCTTTTCTTTTTGTTGCACAAATTTTTCATGTACTTGCGTTGTATAGTAATCTGGAGTTCCTTCTCAGCACGCCTTTTTTTTGATTTCTTCAATTTGCATGTGAATTTCATGTAAAATCCGGAAATACTACTTTTAACACAAAATACAAACTGAGATTATGAGATAACTTGCTAATTTTGAAATTAATAAACAGAGCACTGACACATGTCACAATAAAAAACAGAACAGATGTCACCATAACGTCAAGTTATTGGTCAATTCCTACCATAAAACTGTAAATCTTCCCTAAGTCGTGTCCTAATCCAGTAATAAGGATAGAGTAACTATTACCTCCTTAGTCGGAGCTTATTAATAGCAATGGTATTACTTCTTTAAACCGACGCTAGTATCAGAGTAACTAGTCTCTGACTAATCTAAGAGTAAGGGCGGAGTAAGAAATTTTTATTAATAAGTCAGTTAAAACGAAAAAAAACACAATTTTTTCATATCACGTGAAAAGTACTGAAGCAATCTTAATGGTATGTATAGATAAATAGTAGGTAATTAAAATGCGAACAAAATGATTAGGAACCGAGGAAATTTGGAAAAACCGGAAAACGAGTCATTTTTTGAAAATAATATTTTCGTCATTTTTCAATGTAAGAGCTGAAACTTGGTACAAAGGAACTTCTTCATTTAAACCTTGATTTAAACTTTATACATATGTGCTAAGAGCAGACGCCAGGCGATGGTTACTTTGATCACAATTACAATTGTAATTTTTTGATGCGATAATTTGCAACGGGACTGGATGCGTTATCGATTGCCCGATTTGAAATTTTTTTTTGCGCGACCGATCTTTTTTGTTTATTTACAGCATCGGTTGTCAGGTCGGTAGGTTGTGTTTACTGGTTTCTAAGTCTTAACACGTCGGTAAGTGATTTACTTACCGTTCAGACGTCGGTAAGTAAATTACTTACCGACGTCTTAGCCCTACATACATATAAGTGGTCCTATATAATATATTACTTCATTCATTACTGTTGTAGACTACTACTACCTAGGATACAAGATTATGGTCAGATATATGTCAGAGAGTTTTTGACAAGATAATTTAGAGAGTTGTCACTTATTTTGTACATTTCTATTTAATATATTCTTTTCTTAATTAACGTGTTGAATAATTATATTCTACAGTAGTTAACAGTTGGCGACGAGGATCATGGAACCAGAACTATTACATAGAATGCTGGAGCAGCAGATGAAAATTTTGGAAATGCTGGCCGCAAACTCATCTAGCTCAGGTGCAAATCGTGATTCGGACACAAACAACACCGAATTACTTATTGAATCGCTGGGAAGAAATCTTACTGAATTCGTACCGGACCCCGATAACATCATTACATTCGAATCTTGGTACAACAGATACGAAGACTTATTCCTCAAAGATGCTTCAAGACTAGATGATGCAGCTAAGGTCAGACTCATTATTAGAAAATTGAATATACAAGCACACGAAAGGTACACAAATTTTATTCTTCCAAAACATCCACGAGATAACAATTTTGAAACTACCATAAACATTTTGAAAAGAATTTTTGGAAAACCAGTATCTATTTTTAGCATGCGCTATAAATGCTTACAGACGGAGAAAAATATCAACGATGATTTTCTGACTTACGCAGGTTACGTAAACAAGCATTGCGAAGCTTTTGATTTGAAAAGACTGAGTGAGAATCAGTTTAAATGCCTCATATTCATAATAGGTTTAAAATCATCAAGTTATTCCGATATCACTACAAGGTTACTGTCTAAAATTAACGAAGAAAAAGATGACTTATCTTTACAAACACTAGTGGATGAATGTCAAAGAATACTCAATCTCAAAAGTGATACAGCTCTCGTTGAAAACAAAAACAATCCAACGATTCACAAGATTTCAGATAAAAAGCATAAGGATCAAGAGAAGCCAAGAACACCTTGTTGGCAATGCGGAGGCATGCATTTCAAGAAATTTTGCCAATATTCGCAACACACATGCAAGGTATGTTCCAAAATTGGACACAGAGAAGGTTACTGTTCATGTTTTGAAAAGAAATCAATAAAAACCAGAGAATCTACAGACAATGAAAGTACGACATCCACTAAGAACAAAAAGAAAAACAAGTTTCAAAAGAAGCAGTTAAAGACAATTTCCGTAAACCAAATCAATACTCCTCGTAAGTACATAACAGTATCTGTGAATGGTCAACAAGTATCTCTTCAATTTGACACTGCCTCGGACATTACTATCATAGATACCGAAATATGGAAAAAAATTGGAGAGCCGATTATTTCAAATACGTCGAATGTTGCATTTAACGCTTGTGGAAAAACAGTAGATCTCATGGGTGAAATTGAATGCCAAGTCCGGATGGATGAAGATTCGATTATTGAAACTGCAAATTGCTACGTCACGTCAATCAGAAATTTAAATATACTTGGCTTGGATTGGATATATCAATTTAAGTTAGACGAAGTACCCATTAACAAACTTTGTTCAAAAATTGAAACTTTTGTTACAATAGAAAAACTTAAAAGTGATTTTAATGAAGTTTTTAAAGAAGGACTGGGTCATTGCAAAAAACATAAAGTTAAACTCTACCTTAAGCCAGTGTTTCGTCCAAAGCGTCCTGTAGCATTCAACCTCAGACAAGCAGTTGAGGAGGAGTTATGCCGATTGGAAGAACAAGGAGCAATCACACCTACCGATTTTTCTAATTGGGCCGCACCAATTGTTGTAGTTAAGAAGCCTACGGGAAAACTACGAATATGCGCCGACTACTCTACTGGTCTAAACGAATCTCTAGAATCACACTGTTATCCGTTACCTGTTCCTGAAGATATATTTTCTAAAATAGCACACGGTATAATCTTCAGTAACTTAGATTTATCTGATACCTACCTTCAAGTGGAAGTAGACGATGAATCCAAGAAACTTTTAACTATAACTACTCACAAGGGGTTGTATAATTTTAATCGCCTGTCATTTGGAGTCAAAACGGCACCTGGAGCATTCCAACAACTCATGGATACAATGCTCGCCGGCATGGATATGGTCGTTGCATATCTTGATGACATTATCATATCAGGAAGAACAATTGAGGAACACAATGCAAATCTCAATTCTGTACTTGAACGAATTCAAGATTATGGTTTTAGACTCAAATCTGACAAATGCAGGATTTCTATGCAACAAATCAAATATTTAGGTAACATTTTAAGCAAAGAAGGAATAAAACCAGATAGTTCGCGCATCGAAGTAATTCAGAAAATGCAACCACCTTCTGATATTACAACTCTTAGATCATTCTTGGGAGCAGTAAATTATTACGGCAAATTTGTCAAAAATCTGAAGAATTTACGATGTCCCTTAGATAATATGTTAAAGAAGAACATACATTTCCATTGGACAGCTGAATGCCAAAAATCCTTTGACAACATTAAGAAAACTCTTTCTTCAGACTTACTATTGACGCACTACAAACCAGATTTACCAATCATTGTAGCTGCCGACTCAAGTTCCTATGGTCTTGGTGCATGTATTCTTCATAAATTTCCTGATGGCTCTGAAAAAGCTATTTACCATGCTTCTCGTTCACTCACTTCAGCAGAACAAGCATACAGTCAAATTGAGAAGGAGGCGCTAGCGTTAGTATTCGCTGTTACCAAGTTTCATAAATTTATTTTTGGTAGAAGGTTCACATTGCAAACCGATCATAAACCACTCTTGGCTATTTTTGGATCAAGAAAAGGTTTACCTGTTTACACAGCAAATCGTATTCAAAGATGGGGTTTATTGCTCTTATCCTACGATTTTGAGATTCAGTACACATCAACTACAGCTTTTGGTCACGCAGATTTCCTGTCAAGATTAATGGACCGAAAATCTAAACCAGATGAAGAGTTTGTTATAGCAGCAGTACACTTAGAAACCAGCGTAAAACAAATTTTAAACGATGCTTTAGAACATTTACCAGTCACAGCCAAAATGGTAGCTTCGGAATCTTCAAAAGATGTCAACTTAAAACAAGTTTTACACTACGTGTCTAATAACTGGCCTGATAAGGTATCAGATTTACAGCTTCAACAATTCTCAAATCGAAAGAATTCACTTTCTATAGTTGAAGACTGTATATTTTTTGGTCATCGCATAGTCATTCCAAGAAAATACCAGGCTAGAATTCTCAAACAACTACACAAAGGACATCCAGGTAAAGAAAGAATGAAGGCACTAGCAAGAAATTACGTATACTGGCCTGGAATAGATAAAGAAATCGAAGAATATGTACACAAATGCGTAAATTGCTTACAAGCTTCGAAATTCCCGACCAAAATGGTGCTTGCATCCTGGCCTATTCCGGAAATGCCTTGGGAAAGAATTCATATAGACTTCGCAGGACCTGTTGAAGGACAAAACTTCTTAATAGTTGTTGACGCTTTTACTAAATGGCCTGAAGTTATCAAAATGAATTCCATCACGTCATATTCTACAATTAAAGAATTGAATTCTTTATTTGCTACTTTTGGCATACCAAAAACTGTAGTGTCTGATAATGGAACGCAATTCACCAGCAGTACATTCAGTGAGTTTTGTCAAAATAATGGAATCGAACATATACGATCTCCTCCATACCATCCACAATCTAATGGCCAAGCAGAACGTTTTGTTGATTCATTCAAAAGAGCACTGAAGAAAATGCGAGGACAGACTACAGAAGAAATTATTACCACATTTTTACAAACATACCGGACTACCCCAAGCAGAAACGTCCCTGGAGGAAATTCTCCATTCGAAAAGATGTTTGGTAGGAAACCAAGAATTTTATTAGATCTACTACTTCCATCGGACAATCATAGAGGAATTAGAACAAACACAAAAATGGAAGAACAATTTAACCAAAAAAACGGTGCGAGAATTCGACGTTTTCAACCAGGAGAAGCAGTCTATGTAAAAATGAGCCACTCACATGATTGGATAGAAGGAAAGGTAATCGAAAACATTGGCAAAGTAATGTACAATGTTTTACTTAGTCAACCTCACAAGTTAATTATAGTTCATACCAATCAATTGAAATCAAGAAACGACGTCAATAACGAAGAGGAAAACAGACTTGAAACAAATTTACCACTTCAAATACTGCTAGATACGTTCAGTCTCATTCACTCTTCCGAACCTAATGGTTCTGTACCACCTGAAGATGACATTGGTTCACGTCCAGATCTATCTGATGAAATTCATTCTCTTCAAGGTGGAAGTCATCCAAATTCCATTAGACCTACTCGTAGTAGAAAAATGCCTCAAAGACTTGCAGATTACGATCTTACCTAGGAAAATAGAATAACCTTCTTAAAAGGGGAAGATGTTGTAGACTACTACTACCTAGGATACAAGATTATGGTCAGATATATGTCAGAGAGTTTTTGACAAGATAATTTAGAGAGTTGTCACTTATTTTGTACATTTCTATTTAATATATTCTTTTCTTAATTAACGTGTTGAATAATTATATTCTACAGTAGTTAACAATTACACAAAAGGAACAACAAAATTTTTTAATGAAAGGAATCGAACAGAACAATATGAAAAGTAGTGAATAGCATGAAAGCAATTTCACCAAAATGCAAATTATATTTTATACTGATCGAGAAGTATAAATGTCACTTTTGACATTTCGTTCATTTCGAAGAAATTGGAATTATTTTATTCGAAATTCGAATATTTCAATACGATCGCGCAAAAATGGTATAAGCATTTCGAACGTTAATGGTAATACCGGTCTCCAGCAAAATTGGAGGCTTCGCTACGCTTAGCCTCCAAACATTGCTGTCGACCGGTAAACAACCCTTACCGTTCTTGATACTTAACATACTATTAACAGTTTTGTAAAGTATATTTTTGCGTGATCGATCTTTTTTGTTTATTTACACATTTACAGCATCGGTTGTCAGGACGGTAGGTTGTGTTTACTGGTTTCTAAGTCTAACACGTCGACGTCTTGGCCCTACATACATTTAAGTGATCCTAAATGATATATTACTTCATTCATTACACAAAAGGAACAAAAAAAATAAGAAGATTTATATTTTTTTAATGAACAGAAGCGAACAGAACAATATAAAAAATAATAAATAGCATAGAAACAATTTCACCAAAATGCAAATTATATTTTAAACTGATCGAGAAGTATAAATGTCACTTTTGACATTTCGTTCATTTCGAAGAAATTTAAATTATTTTATTCGAAATTTATTTCACTACAATCGCGAAAAAAATGGTATAAGCTTCTCGAACGTCAAGGGCGAGTTGTATCAAACACTTAAACTCGGTTTAATGATAACTGATGTTTGGACTGTGACTGATTTATGTATTTATTATCAACAGTAACACCATTCTAAACATCAGTCATAATTAAACCGAGTTTAGGTGTTTGATAAAACTCGCCCTAAGGGTAATACCGGTCTCCAGCAAAATTGGAGGCTACGCTACGCTCAGCCTCCAAACATTGCTGTCGACCGGTACACAACCCTTACCGTTCTTAATACTTAATATACTATTGTGGAGCAACAAAACGTATATTTTCAATTTGTAATAAAAGATTGTGAAGTCGTGTACACCCGAAATATTTGTTTTGTAAGTTTTTAATAATCTCTCATTTAGGATGAAAAATATTTGGAAAAAGAAGTTTAGATAAATGGTTTTCACCACAGACATATAAAAAACAATAGACAGAGTTGTTTACAAAATGTGTATGTGCCAACATTAATTCTTACTTTACTACAAATTATTTTGTAGTAACGCAGCGTTGCCAGATGAATAATATAAAATTACTTTTAATACTTCATGTTTGATACTATTATTTAATATTTCTCTACAAACAGAATATATTTTTGCATACATATATTTTTGCATGGAAATATGTGTGGAAATTTGTTATTTGTTGAGTTTGAATCTCTTAAATTTTATTTTACATCAAGGTAGTATAGTATAATTTTCCGCTCATCTTTTAAAATTTTGCGAAGTCCGGCAATGCCGCTAGCAAAATACCCCAACAAGCAGCCGCCATATTCCAATATCATTTCATTGATATTTAAAGTGGCGAGTACTGTGTTTTTGATTTATTTGCGTGTATTTCACATAATTTAGTATTTACTAGTGAAGCAGAGGTGTTAAAAAATTAAAACTATGGTGAGACAGTGTGTGGTGTGCCGGAAAATCGACTATTTGAACCCTAACCTATCTTTTCACTGGTAAGTTGTAGTAAATACGTTAGTCATAGGCGGGTATGTGAATCCTTTTTTCACACAATCTGAATTGGCTTGATAAGGAAAAAATTGGGTGAAATTACCACTCACATACTTACACATATTTAAGCAGATTGTAGAAAATAAACATAAGATGCTGCACATACCTATATATAAAAAAAAATGTCTATGATGCTTACCTATAGGAAGCATTAGACAAGTAGTTCAGGAATATGGATATACTGAGAGTTTTGAGGTATTAAAAACTTCATGTAAGGCTTGCTTTGATAGGCGACTACTCACTGTACCTAATAGGTTGCTGTTGCATTTTGTATAGGTGCTAGGAATTATGTAATCTTATTCCTAGCTATAATTTACAATTTACTGGTGGTTTCACCTCATATCACAATACCTCTACTACAACACCATTATCTTCAAAAATCCTAGTTAGTAGTAAAAAATAGGTAAACAGCTAGCCACTGTTGTGTACCTATAATTTTCCAATGATTTCTTCTAGTTTTCTGGTAAGCCAAGCTCGAAGAAATACCTGGATGGAAATACTTGGATTCCAACCAGATAAAAAATTACCAAAGAGGCCAGAAGTATTTTCTGATCATTTTGAAGGAAATGATTTTACACAAAGGACCAATGGAACAAAAATGTTAAGGAGAGATGCAGTTCCTTATTTCGCAATCAATGACTTTGAACTTTGACGATGTAACTACTTGTAAAATAAATATGTATTATTTTGTAATTATTTTTATTTCATAAACCTCACAAGAATTTGTATTACCTAGAAGAGCAAAATTAATATAAACTACAATATACATTACTTTTACTGACAATTTTGAAATTGTTTTAAAAATGAAAATGTGTAATATTCTCCTTTGAGCAGTAAATATTTCAATGTGATAGTTAGATAAATTGAAGTAACAAATTTTGATATTTATACTAATTTTTGTTGCACATTTGTTTATTAAGTTTTAATTTAAAAAATCGAAAATATTGTGAAAAAATTCCCGAATTGAGTCTATTCAATCATTCGCCCCCGTTATTTCTCCGTCTATGGTGTTTATCTGTCGGCCGCCATATTCCAACAATAGTCATATGCTTTGCCTCTTCACCGCCCCTGATCATAACAATGTTGGAGTATAAACATTTCGTATTTTATGAATGAATAGCTCTGTCTATTGTTTTTTATATGTCTGTGGTTTTCACATATTTAATAAAAAACAAAGGATGTATGTTGAAAATACAAAAATATTGATATTTGGTAATTTGATCCTTTTCAAAATAATAGTCCGCCACTGGCGATCTCTTCTGCAGCAGCTATTGGCCATATGATTTATTGCAATTGGCCCATTAATTTCATGATTGCAGGTAAAAGTGAAGACGATATACCTTGAGACAAACTATACGAAAATACTCGAGGTATAAGTTCAAAAAATATTTTAACTCTCTAATAAAAGAAGTGATACGCCAATAGATTACGAATGCTTTATGATTTGAATACTCTCTCGTTCATAAAAATAGACTGTACATATGGTAAATTCATGGTTCACCGCCAGATCGGCAACCTTGCTATGTTCGTTTTCATCAGACAATTTTAACCAATTCACCAGTGCTAATAATCTGTTGTAAAAAGTTTTTATAATGACAACATAAGTTATTTGTGCAAATTTTAGCATATCTTAGTCACATTATTGTGCATATGAAGCAACTTGTTTTTTCTTTAAAGATGATCTGCATATTTTTTTCTGGAAATTGTTTACATTAATATACATTGACATGGCATAATTGTTGCTAAGAAGGAATCAACATTGATTCATATTTCCAAAAATAAACAAAACAAATTAAATCATACAATAAAATATATTACATACTTCGGAAACATTTCAGGCAGTATATCAAATAAAAAAACAACGTTTCCACTGTATTAGCATTTTTTATTTGAATGCGAAAAACAAGGTAATGCAGAAGTCAGGTATTTTTAAGTACTTATTAGGATATCTCCGCCTTTTATTTTCAGTTGTCTGTGTTACTAAACCTTAAAAAAAATTGGATCGGAAATGTAGTGCAAGTTTAAATTCTATATTTTACTAGCCTAAAAGTTTTGAACTATTTTTAAATGGTGCCCAAATTGTTTACCCTCAGCTAAAATACAATTAGAAAGACGTGCCGCAAGTCTTCTCGAACCTTCTCTATAACTTCCAGAGTTATTTGTGCAATCTCAATACGTATCCTCTCTTTGGATTCATTGATATTTTGTGGTCTATTTTGGTACACTTTGCTTTTCAAGTCAAATCAGATGACCTAGGCGGCCATTCTCTTGCTCTTCTTCGACCTATCCACCGATTTGTTCAAATAGTTGCGCACTAAGACAGCATAGTGTGGAGGTGCACCATTTTGCAGCAGCCATAAATCATTTTTGTTAGGGAACAACCAGTTCAATTCGGGGAGCAAGAACTGAATGTTCAGGACCTATTAAGGTTTCTTCGAAAAATGATGGTCCAATAATGGCAATAATCCTATTATCTATTATTTCCGCCAAAAACATCAAATACGGTACGGTAGACTTGCATCCAATGTGGATTTTCTGTAGCCCAGTACCGATAAGTTTGACGATTGACACGGCCGTTTAGTAGAAATAGCTTCATCCATAGCAAACCTTTTTTTTTAAATCGGATCTCTATTATTTTGGTCCATTATAATTTCACATATTTTGTTTCCTCTATCAAAATAATCTTACATAAGCTCTTGTACTCAAGTTACTTCGAAGGGATGCCACTTTTCCTTCTTTTTCTTTCTCTTTCCCAGTTTCAAAAGCCTGGACGAGAGCTCCTTGTGTAAGCCTCCATTTGAGTTGATTATTGTGTTGGTTGGTTATGAGTTAACTAGCCAGTTCCCGACTTCCCCTCTTATGTAATCCTTTGTGATTCCACAAAACGGTTCCGGACCTGTGAAGGCTCCTTTAGAGCCTTCTTTAGCTAGCTAGTCTGCCATTGCATTCCCTGTAATCCCCTCATGTGTCGGCACCCATATTAGAGACACTTTGTTGTCTCTTGCCAGCATGTCACCTAATGCTACTTGCCCTGGTAGGATGGGGATTATATTGAAATGCGAACAGAACATCTAGTTGTTTGTTTTCAGAAATTGGTTTTCTACTACCTTTGGGGAGGTCTTTGACATGACCTGTTTCTCTGAATTTTTTCTCAATTTATTCCTTTCATTTGCATCATACTGTATTATATTGAGCCATTGCATTGAGTTAATATCTTTCCATGTTCTTCTAATCTGTCCTGTGCTAAGAATCCACGTTTCATCGAAAACCTGTATTTTTAGAAGATGGTTTACCTTTTTTTCTTCGGAATAGATTATAAGAAACTGTGACCTTAATTAAAAATTTATTTAGTTTGTTTAAAATTGCAACCAATTTTATTACCACCAGTTAATAATGGTTCTTTTGCTACATTTTACATCAGGCATTTCTTTTTGCCCTACATTTTTTGCATTAGTTGTAAACTACATAGAATAAGATCTATAGTCTGTTTTTTATTCAATAAATTTGAATTATGAAAATTAAACTGTATTTTCTTTAATTAATTTAATTTAATAAAAAGGAAAATGTAACTTGTTAATATTCCTAAACGAATGAATTTTATTACAACTGTAATGTTTATCGTTTAGCTGGCAGTTTTATTACCATATTGTATTTTGAGCTGAAACAGGGATGTAAAGATAACCAATACAGACCAATACAGACCTACTTGTTTTGCATTAGAATTTTAGTATTTTATTGTAAAATTCTTAGGATAGAGATAATTTTCTATTTGAATATTTAATGAGGCTACTGTGCTGTCATACATTAAGAAATAAACTATAGTCTTTATTTCAGTATCTTTCTCAGATTGAATTATTTTGAATTCGGCTTTATTAGGAGCATTTTTTTGTTGTTTTCCCCACAATATAGGGATATCCCAACGCCTCTGCAGTCAGTTAATTAGGTAGCCGACTAAATCGTCTGGCTTATTTTTTCTTAACTCTTAAACATTTTACATTTTACTACAACATAAAATTTTTAACGATTGAATTGTTTCAATCCTTACAATGTGAAACTCTTCTCTGGAATTTTTAATTATATTTTATAAAAATTTTTAAATTGTTTCGAACATATTTTTGAAAAAAATTAAAATATTGTCAAGTAGCGTTGATTATCCCCGCTACACACCAGCCAGGTTTGCAATTTTGTGTTGGGGTATAACAGGAGTGGTATAGGACAAGTTTTCAGCTTGCCTCAAATACCTACCCAAAAATTGGTGCCGGCTCTTGAGCTAACATGGCTGTAATGAGAAATAGTATATTATACACCAAGGTGGTGAAGACTATTATTATTGTCCGAGCACCGAGATTATTTCGCGAGGGGCTTTACGCCGAGCGGAATAAGGTGCGAGGTTTACAAATAAATGTCTGCACAACCATGCTGTATATACAATTTTTTCCACTACTATCCAAATTTTAGACAATAATTAAAAATAATTCATAAACTCACCACGAGAAGCGTTTACCCCGTCGTCTGACTGACAAGTACACTGTCAGTTTTCGATATATTATGAACGTACTCGTTATGTCATCAGTCATTTTGGGTTGAGCGCGAATTTTAAACTAATGGCATTTTTATTCAAATAATTTTATCTTGGTATCCCTGATTTCTCAAAATATTTGAATTTGTCCTAGGTTAATAAAAAAAACTATTTACCAATAGAGAAATTCAACTTATCAGTTGGCTAAAACAAGCAAGAATTGTCAACTTCATGACTAGTAGTGGAAAAAAGTTAGTTTTTTTACTTTTTTTTGTTTTAAGATGGATTTAGCCATGTTGATTGAAAAATGACCAAACTTCATTGTGTTGGTGTTGAGTTCCTAAGTAGCAGTCTCCGATCAATAATATTATTTATAAACCCTTTAAACGACCATTAAAAGGGATATTTTTAAAACTCCATTGAGGACACGTCCGGTTATAAATAGTCCCTTAATATAAGTTATATGAGAGTAGGCATTGATAATATTTAGCATTCTTTGTCCATGAGTTGATACTTCAAAAGTAATTTTCTTAAATAGAATCAATTAGCCCACTTAAACTGAAAAATTTCCTTTTATAGTTACGTCTAGCGGAATTCGTTAAAGAATGCTTTTTATCTGCCAGATATGAATGAAGTCTCACAATTCTGTATCGTACCGGAACCTCCTACGGGCATATGATAACTTTTTGTCAATATCAGTCATAGACGTACCAATATCGTTTGTTGGAAATGATTTTTCTATTATTTTATAAAAACTTGACCGTAAACGTATAAAATAAAAAATCTACATACTTTTTCAACTTATATATATATACAAGGCTATACACTCCGGTTGGAGTTGTAGCCGCTCAAATTGAGCTCTGTTGACCCTGTGTCTTGTGGGGGGTCAGCCCACGTTTTCCTTGCTGTTTATCTACAATTTATTAGAGGTTTTTGCAGTTTCAACAATTGTTCTCCACTTCTTTCTGTCCAGCATCTGTCTCTCCCCGCCTTGTACTCCTAAAATTTTTATATCTTTCACAACCTGATCTTCCCATCTAATTTTTGGTCTTCCTGGTAATCTTTCCTCATTCGGTCTCCATTCTGTAATTCTCCTCACCTCCTGTCCTTTCTCCATTCTTTTAACATGTCCATACAAACGAATCTTTTTTGATTTAATTGTGTTTACTATGTCCTCATTTTCTAATATATTTCTAATTTCATAATTCATAAGTCTTCGGTACTCGTTATACCCTAGTTTGACTGGTCCATAAATTTTTCTAATTATTCTTCTTTCATATATCCTTAGTTGCTCTTCGTCCTCATTTGTCAATCTAAAAGTTTCTGCCGCATATGTAACCACCGGTTTTATCGCCGTCCTGTAGACTCTTAATTTTGTTGCTCGGCTTATTCTCTTACTTTGCATGATGTTTTTAAATTTATTATATGCTCTATACCCCGCTTGAATTCTTTGCCTTATCTCGATTTTTGTGTCGTTTTTGTTACTAATAATTGTTCCCAGATATTTAAAGGTGTTAACAATTTCAAAACTGAATTCATTTAACTTTACTGTTTCTGGTTGGTAGACTTCCTTCTTTCTTTTCATTTCCATATATTTTGTTTTCTCCTGATTTATTCTTAGTCCTCTTTTTCCCGCCTCCTTTACAATTTTCTCCAATGTTTCTTCAAGAAGAAACTTTTTCAACTTACCTATGATAAATGATCATAAATCCTGTGATAATAGTACCAATGATGAAAATAAGTAAGTACTTTACAAAAATTGCAACGACCAACCTCAAATTAAAATATTGGGAGGCGGGGTTAGTTAAATCAGATAGTTGCTGCTAAGCGCCATGCGCTATAGCTTGTGCACAAACGTTGTTTCAGCTCCTTCCATATATTTTACACCTCTCTTATTATTTCTCTATGGTTTAAAATAAATAATATTTGAAAACTGTATTTTTATTTAATGGCGAATAAAATGCAATTTCATTTTTTGAAATTGTACAAAGTGAGCTCATTAAACTACTAAAATATATTAATTTTAGTACATAAATCTCTGCGTACAATTTGAACAAATAATTCTCAACCTAAGCCGATTCTGATCAACGTATCGGTGAACGTTTTTCGATGTTATCAGAGCTTTGCGCTTTCTAAAGTTTATTCATGAATCTGGCAGAGTAATAAATCCTCGTGACCCTTGCAAAACAAATACAGGATGAACCATCCAAGTAATATTAAAATATTATCGTGAATATTATTGTTTTTTTCTGTCTGTGTTGGGCAGGTAGCTTCACTTCGTATCAGGACGAGTTTAGGATCTTTTCTATGGTGAAGAAATTGAAAATTAAGGTAGTCAGTGACGTGAGCTGAGAAAGAAGAAATTATGAAAAAGTAAAAAATTAGGTGCATGTTGTGATTTGAGTAAGTTTATTTACTTGAGTTGAAGCGGCGCATCCAGAATCCTTTCACAAAAATATACGGTCACTGGTAAAGTTGCCATTATGATTAAAAGTTCATAAATTGTGGGAAACAAATCTTATGGCATCTTTCCAAAGCTTCAATCGCATTTTGTGGCTTTTCTGTTTTATCTTTCATAAACTGGTCCCAGCTGGCTTTTTTTACCATTAACAGTTTCAATTTGAGTTAGGCGTCCGTCTCTTAAGGGGGCGGGGGTTGTCGGCATAAAATTCTGTTGGTCCGCCTCTGTAGAATTGAAATATAAAATTTTAGTTACATTATCAAGTTTTCTATTTATAGCACACGTAATCGAACGGTTGGTTACCAGTCGAAAAAGACCAGGAACGACGTCATACCAACATATCAAATGCTCACAATTATCTATTAAAAACTATTCCACATATGTATAGTCATTTTTTTATAATACATATAACGTGACATTGTTGAATACATTAATACTGAACGGAAAAAATTCCATAGCAATGTAATAAAATCCACTGATACATCAAGACCTAATGTAACATAGTAAATTCCAACTATTTTTTCTCTTATTTTTTTGGGAATCAAACCACAATAATGTTTTTTATTTTTTTTCATTTCGACGTTTCGGTAGCGTTCCACCTTTGTCAAGATTAACTAATGATAAAATAATTTTTGGTCCCTATCTGACACAACAAAAAAAATATGACAACTAGACAATCAATAATATTTTGAAGTTTAAGACTACAAAACTTTGTTGTCAAATTTTATTAAGGTCCATTCACATCTCTGGTAAAATGTGAAATAAAATATTTTATTTTATGACATTCCAAAGATATGATAGTCTACTTCTACTAGAAATGGAATCCAGTGAAGTACACGTTCCAGGAACGGTTTTTATTGGGATAGCGCTTTTTTCCGCTTATTTTGGAAATGTTGTTAATAAAACGCGTTTGTTGTTACTTTTTTGTGTATGATTATTTTTGTTTTCAAAATATGTATGACTCAGTTTGGTGATTTTGTGTATTGAAGTGTGTATCGATTAACAACTATTCCAATGATAAATCATAAGAAAACCTGGATAAAAACTTATGATGCTATCCTGATAACGCAGGTAATTGATTATTGTAAATTTCTCTTTCTAACACAATAATTAATAATGCCACAAGGAACTTACAGAAGAAATTCCAACTATTTTGAAGTTAAACTTCTTCCGCTTTTTTGACATCTATTTTACAAACGTCATGTCCTAGGTCCTAGGTAATAAGGGATACCACCAAAAGAAAGTTATTGAAATCTACACTGTGTTATTTATAAGATGCGACATAGGGATTCCTGTACAAAACTGTTAAACGCGAGCTAACTTTTTTACCAAATAGCGTTAATGAAAAATAACAGATTTGGAAAGGTCGTTAAAAAATAAGCTCAAATGCACACTTAATTCTCTTAAATTTGCTATGGTTTAATAAAAAAATGGGTAGTCATGTTGAAAGAAGTTGAATTCCATTTTTATACCACTTTTATATACTTTAAATCTCGTAGGGAATAGCCAGCAGGATAAGGGCGCGGAAAATTAAAAAATTAAACCTAAAGTATGGCGGTTCGACTCGCCACTGCGTTTGGGACACTGTTAAGCAGCAAACGGAGAAAAATTTGAGCATTTAATTAAATAAATACAATTTTGAAACAAATAACTCAGCTTTATTTTAAATTTAATGTTTTTTAGACAAAAATTTTGAAAAAAGAACTAAATACAAAAACAAAAAAATTTCACCTCAGCGGCGAATCGAACCCATAAAGAAAAATAAGTAGACATATACATCTAGAATCATCTAGAGCTGTCATTGAAACTACGGTGCTGTCTGAGACGTCCAAGTGATTGGTCGATTCTTCCCAAATTCTACGCATTTGACGAAATGGCAATTTTAATTCTTTTTACGCAAATATCATTAATCTTTTAGTAATAAAACCCTGTATACAAGACAACATTGCCCAATGACATGAAAAAAAAGTGGAATAGAGTATAACTATACAGTTTTCTTTGTTTCTATTGTCAAGGGATTTTATAGCTCTTCAAAGAAGTAGTGTACAAAAAGCTGGAAGCTTAGAAAAGTGTACCGAAAGCGTCAGAGGATGGAGAAGTTTATTTAAAACCACGGAATCCATATATCCAATGAATTGTCTCTAAAAGATCAGACAAATCGTATAGGATATAATACTCTTCTGTACGTTTCCTGTGGTATATTCATTATTACAGAAAACTGTCAATTATAGTCAACAAGGACGATTTCCTTTAATTTAGCCGCTGTTGTGGAAAGTGATTTCTGAGTCAAAAATATTTCCTTTGTTCGCGTACAGACTATATTTAACGAACCGGTAGGTTGGTGATTTTTCAATTAATAATCGAGAAAAACTCGAACTAGAATTTGAATTTCATATCAATACAATAGTATTATTTATATAACTTTCTTGTGATTTGTAGATAATAATCCAAACTTCTCCAATGACTCGACTAATTTACATAGTTGGAACAAAGTAATTATGAAACCTACTTCAATTTACCTTGTTTTGTTGAAAGGGTACACGGTAGAAACAACTTTTTAAATCGAATATTCACATTCACTTTCAACTAATAAGGTGAACAAAACAGTTCGAACAACGTGCTATCAAAAAAAAATAACTCAATTAATTTTCTTGATTTAAATAAACAAATAGCCACATCCATTTTGCCGATGAGTGTATTATTTTAGACTTGTTTTTTAATTTTTTTTATAAAAGTGACTCCTCTATAATTATGTGGGGTGTATAATTTTCATTGAAATGCTCTGTATATACAAACTATATAATTTCTTATTTAAAATGTTTATTTTATCTACCAGCAGAGTAAATTAGGTTTGCTAATGTTAAAATAAAACATAAACATCACATTCTTCGGTTGTTAAGTAACTAAATAGAACTATCAGGCTAATAAAAATGTAGTTCAATTACCAATGTTAATTAGTGAAACAATTTAAAGAGTTGTTGTTCTAAACATACTATAATTTAAGAATTCGATTATACAAATAAATATTGTGAAATTAATTGAATATTGGATAATTGGTATTTACACTACGCTAAGTTAGATAAGGTCAGGATAAAAGTGGGTGAGAAACCTGTAGAGGTAGGTATAGTTATTTTCAAGATCTAAGAAACTGACCTGACCTGAGATGGGATACTGACATGCAATAAAGCCATAAAAGTATTAGCCCTGACAGGTCGTATTTATTTTGTTGGCGAATGATAAATTATTACCTGAAAACTCTATCTAAGACTTTTGGGTCATTCTTATTATAAATGTAACATCTTCTTCATCAGGTATAGTGCGGCCCTGCACAGTAAATCCGAAAAGTTTTATGGTTTTATTGAATCTTAAGCCTAAGTCAAGTCAAATCAGTTACATTATATTCATATTTCGCCAATGGGGGACTTGGTTCAAGTTGCCAACCCTAAAATTTTGGAATTTCCTACTAGGAAAAATAAAATGGAATTTATAGTTCGCACAAAAAAAGGCAGGGAAAAGTCAGAGAAATTTTTTTATTACATTTTAACCACAGGAATCGATTGAAAAAGTGATTCTAAGCAAAAAATGTTTATACATTTTTTTTGTAAAATCAATATTCTCTAAGTTATTCGCGATTGAAAGTAACGCTTTTTAGAGGAAAAAATCGACATTTTTGATATGTTTTTCGTGGATAACTCGAAAATTATGCATTCTATCAAAAAAAAACTGTAGAGAGCAAAATTGTAGCTTTTAAAAAAGCAAGCAAAACCCTTTTCTATAATTTTTCTTAAACCAATAGGAACCGAGATATGGCCCATCAATGATTAGCTTTTTTTCCCAAATGCAAAATGTGATAGATTCAAAGTCAAATACCGGAAAAATGATGCATTTTTCGTAGAAAACTCATAGAATCTTTTTCAAAGAGCATAATTAGACCGTTCTTTAAAAAAAAGGTCTGTAGCATCAAAATTGAGTGAATTATGACAAAAATAATGTCAGTACTGAATTTTTTATACATTAAAATCGGTGAAAACAACCCCCTGAAAACCCCCCTAATTAAAATTGATCTTTACCCTTGTGCAATTCTCTTTGTACATGTATGGTTAATATGTCCAAGAAGTTTGACCAATTTAAAATTCATAGTTTTCGAAAAATTATGGCTTAAAGTAAAAAGTTATTTTTCATAATTTTGTATTTTTTACCCTTTCTTTCAAAATAACTCCGAAAATATTAGAGGTACAAGCAAAGTTAAAAAACGAAATTGTAGCTTTTTTTATGACAAAAATTTTCCTGTAAGGTGATTTTTTGTACGGTTAATATTTGACGAGATATAGCCGTTTAAAACGTCTATTTACGCACGAGCACCACCTTTTTTTAGCCCTTTAAGAGGGCTTACTTAAGAGTTGTTGTTCTAAACATACTAATTTAAGAATTCGATTATACAAATAAATATTGTGAAATTAATTGAATATTGGATAATTGGTATTTACACTACGCTAAGTTAGATAAGGTCAGGATAAAAGTGGGTGAGAAACCTGTAGAGGTAGGTATAGTTATTTTCAAGATCTAAGAAACTGACCTGACCTGAGATGGGATACTGACATGCAATAAAGCCATAAAAGTATTAGCACTGACAGGTCGTATTTATTTTGTTGGCGAATGATAAATTATTACCTGAAAACTCTATCTAAGACTTTTGGGTCATTCTTATTATAAATTTAACATCTTCTTCATCAGGTATAGTGCGGCCCTGCACAGTAAATCCGAAAAGTTTTATGGTTTTATTGAATCTTAAGCCTAAGTCAAGTCAAATCATCAGTTACATTATATTCATATTTCGCCAATGGGGGACTTGGTTCAAGTTGCCAACCCTAAAATTTCGGAATTTCCTACTAGGGCTGGAAAAATAAAATGGAATTTATAGTTCGCACAAAAAAATGCAGGGAAAAGTCAGAGAAATTTGCAATAATCAGCAAAGGGTCAGGGAATTAAGCAACAAGAAGGAATGGGATCCAAATACCATTACCAGACTTGGAAAGAATACCATTCAATGGTACACAGACGGCTCAAAAGCAATAGAAGGAACTGGGATAGGAGTGTTCGAGCCAGGGGCTCGATTCTTGAATCTCGAAATCGGAATTTAGTAGTCGATTTTCGACAAATGTCGACTTCGTCGTATGTTGTCTATTCTTGAAAGTCGAATTCGAGATGAATTCGACATTTCTCGTTCGAGACTGCATCGAGTGTCTAAAATCCTTCGACTTCTTAATGTCGAGTTCGAAACATCATTTTGTTTGTCATATTTTTTCCGTTAGGGTTATTTACTCATAAATAAAAATTTGTTTAGTGATCGCTTAAAATCATTTCTACTGGTTCGTTATTTATAATTTTAATATAATTATTTTTTTAAGTATTACTGTTATTTTTATTATATCTGTTTTGTCAAATTAATATCAGTTATCACATTAATAGGTATCAGTAATATCTAGTAACATGAATCCTAATTTCGCATTGTTGGTGGCTATTGAAAACATGGGAGATAATGTTCCCAGACAAGTCATGGATTATAGAGATGCCTTTCAAATTAGTGATGATGCATTTAAAAAAAAACTTTTTTCCATTGTCTCCAATCCTTATTGGCTCCGGGAATGGAATTAAGAACTTCAGCAATGCTTTGCCATCTTTCCATGCAATCTTTTGCCGTAAAGTTATTATTAAATTTGCCACTTAATATATTACGGTCTCCGGTGACCATTTCCGTCAATTGTTGTTTTTGCTCCTGACTGCAATACATTCTTTTTTCCTTTTCCGTCCATATCAAAATAACGTGGTGAATATAAAATAAACTCAGTCAAAACGTGGTCAAAACTCAAAACAAGTAGGTTTCGACAGTGGACATTTGACTTTTACACAAATTTCTCTTTTATTCTGTTCTGTGTCATAATTTTTTTCTTTTTTTAATTTCTTGGGAAATTAAACCACAATATTTTTGAATTCTTTATTTCAACGTTTCGGTAGCGTTCCAGCTACCGTTGTCAAGAAAAATTAAGTAAAAATTAATTTTTTTATCCCTAACTGACACAACAGAAAAAATTTGACAACTAGACAATCAAAAAATTATTTTGAAGTTTAAGACTGCAAAATTTTGTTATCAAATTTTTATTAAGGTCCATTCATAGTAGATCATATCTGTGGCAAAATGTGAAATGAAACACTTCATTTTTATGACATTCCAACGATATGATAGTCTACTAGAAATGGAAATCCAGTGAAGTGCACGTTCCAGGAACGGTTTTTATTGGGATAGCGCGTTTCTTTCGCTTATATTGGAAATGTTAATAAAACGCGTTTCTTAATAGTTTTTTTGTGTATGAATATTTAAGTTTTTGAAATATGTATACTCAGTTTTGTGATTTTGTGTATTGAAATGTGTATCGATTAACAACTATTCAAATTATAAATCATAAGAAAACCTGGATAAAAACTTATGATGCTATCCTGATGCAGGTAATTGATTATTGGAAATTTCTCTTTCTAACATTGGTAACCAAATTTGACTACAATCGGCTGATATACTAGCTACACATTTATCTGCATTTAGTTGTATTAAAGCACTTTCTTTGATTTTCCGTCTTTTATTATTGGGTTCTTTTAATATTATTTTTGATGAATCCCATTGAATTTGATGACCCTCTTCCCAAGCATGTTTGCAAATAGCTGACTTAAAGAATTCTTATTTCCCAAGAAATTAAAAAAATAATGAATAATATACCACAAGGAACATACAGAAGATACTGTGTCATAATATTACAGCGTTGACACATATACATTCGACAAATAATGCCGCATGCGTTTTAAATCTCGATTCGTATTGAAGAATAGGTTTTGACAACAGTGATCGACATTGCCGATGACAAATGTCGAGTTCGAGATTTCGTATTCGAGATTCAAGAATCGAGCCCCAGGAACCAAACACTCTGAAAGCTTGGGAAAAACCCCAAGTATCTTTCAAGCGGAAATCCACGCCATAAGAAAGTGCGCCCAGTTCAATATTGATAAAGGATACAGAAGACAAAGGATTATCATAATGTCGGATAGTAAAGCAGCCATTAAAGCACTGAGCTCTTGTGTAATTAGTTCCAAAATGGTGTGGGAATGCCTAGACAAACTCAATGAACTAGGCGAGAACAATATATAGTACGGTGTAATTAGACCTAAACCTCAACATCCAAAGTAAAAGTTTTCCTCCAACACCAAATTGCTCTACATAGTCCCCTTATTCTATGGTAAAAAGTTACACCATTTTGAGCGTCGGGTTTGGGGGTGAGGGGGGGGGGAATTTGAAAAATCACTAGTTTTTTTAGTTTTTCGTAAATATTTCAAAAACTAAGCGGTTTATCCTAAACATTGTTATATACAAAAATGTTCTACGTTAAATTTTAAATAAGAATGGTCCTTTTCATAATCACTCTAAATTGTACGGTTCAAGAGTTACAGACGGTGTAAATGTTAACTTTTTCGTAATTTTGATAATTTTAAAAAAAAATAAGCTTCGTAAAAGAATGTTGTGTAACAATTAGGTAACAATTAGGCGGGGCGCCAATTTTGTTACCTAATTATTTATTTAAAATAATAAGGCAAGATAAATTGCAACGGCGACTCAATGTGGAGAGCACCTCAGGTGTGAATTCGGAGACCAAACTAATATTAATTCAGGGAGTAGTCTTACCGGTTCGCGGGTAATCCTACTTTATTTAAGTTATTGAAGTTATATTGAAGTTAATGAGATAATAAATGAAGTTAAGAAACGAAATGAATTTAATAAGTTAATAAATCAAGTTAAGAAATGTAATTAAAGTTAATCAAGAAAGGTAAGTGGGCGCCACCCTGAATAATATTAGTCGACTTGTTTTCACCTCACCACTCTCTATCAACAAACCTGGAAATGTTGGAAGGGAAGGAATATGAACAACGTTGTTAAATTTACAAGTTGTATAATGATTAAAAAAATTATCACAGGAACATATAAAAAAAAATGATGGTTTTTGTGTTGAAGCACGTTGGTTTTAAATTATTTCACTGGTTACTTCCCTTGATTTTCCACGTGTCTGATGGTAGGTACAAAGTTCCAGACTGTTTTGTGGTCTCAGGTATGTCTTAGGTAACTTCAGGTACAAATTCTCAGGCAAGTCCTTAGTAAGTCTCAGGTACTAAGTAAGGCTCAGGTACTAAGTAAGTCTCAGGTAACTTCAGGTACTCAGTAAGTAGGTACTCAGTAAGTAGGTACTCAGTAAGTCCAGGTACTTAGTAAGTGCTAAGAAAGATACATTGTATCAGAAATAGTTACAATCTTTTTCATGTAAAATTCAGGATATCTGCAGTAATTCGTTTTACAAGTGTTTAAGAAATTTATTTAAGAACGTGGTTCATAAAAAAATATATATCCTGTATTTTACTATAAAAAAAAACAAAAGAAGCAATGAAGAAATGTGATATGGTATTATTAATTATTAAGGAAATCTTATTTATTTCCATTCATCAAAGAAATCAAAGAAACAATATCTAAATAATATAAAAACTCAATTTTACTACTTATTTCAATCACAGAAGGCGATAAAAAAAATTGTAATGAAAAAATGTAATCCGGAAATATAATATTCTAAGTTGGTATTTAGATTGAATTAATTAGTTAACTAAATATACATATTTTAAAGACTTCAACTATATACATGTGAACCTTTTATCACCTGTATAAGAAAAACTAGAAAAAGGAAAAGAACAAGATAAAAAAATATCATTGTATGTGTGTATCTGGCGCTTATCACTAGAAGGGAAAAATATAAAAGCAAAAATCATAAGAGGAAAAGCATAGACTTAAATGCAACTTACCATTCACATTGAATGCACTTTAGGAAAGATAAAGACTAATTAAAAATTCTTGACCTTATCGGTTCATGGTTCACAGGAGAAAGAAAGCTTATTTTAACTACTCGCTATTAAATTGAACCATGCGATGAGCAATCGACATACGTTATATATTCCTCTCCTGTTCACATGCTCCGCTTCGAGAAAGAATTTACGTATATCCGTAGTGTGTTCTTAATTTCTTTCTCTGTATAGGAGAGAAGAATTGATATATTTGACAAATATCAGTGTCTACTGAACCTCACCAACGTAGATTATTCGTCGTACATTAAATGTAAAAATTTTGCCTTTTGAAGCGATCGGTGCTACAGGTTTTCGACGAGAATCAAATGTTGATAAGAAAAAAGGACTGGCTACTCGCCGTCCGGTAGATATTTAAATATTACAATGATAGTGGTCAAATATAACGTTACAGTTGCTATTTCAGTGGCCGGTGGTATGTTAGTGATAAGCCCTTGAAGGAACGACAACCTCAACACCTTATCAAGGGGCACTCTTTTTTAAGGGAAAAGAGGCTTCCACAGGCCTAGGCCATATAAACCTGTGGTACGGAGAAACCGACCCTGAACTTTCTACGAACATTGCAACATAAATTCACTTCTCAAGCATAAATATCTTTCA
This sequence comes from Galerucella tenella, assembly GCA_910591685.1. Lineage (NCBI taxonomy): Eukaryota > Metazoa > Arthropoda > Insecta > Coleoptera > Chrysomelidae > Galerucella > Galerucella tenella. Next base: position 8,879 of record CAJUYH010002327.1, on the reverse strand, counting down.
AATTTGGAATGTTCAATGTCTTTATTAACTTCACTCATCCTCCAGCACATTATCCTCCTCCTCTAGCTCGTCGTCTAAGATGTTATTATTGTCCATGTTATGACATGCTTGGCCTGAGCAATTGCTGCATATGCTAGTGCAGTTTAGACCACTCCTTCTGCATTCACAATTACGAACGCATTCATCTTTGCAAGTACATTATAAGGGACAGTAATTCCTGGGGGGCTGCAGGACGTGCTGTTGTAATTGGTGTCAGGTGGTCGCCAATCTTCTTCCAACCCCACTCGAGTGGATCCTTATCTTTATTCAGCAACTGTTGTACCTGGTGGTAGGTCCTAAATGAATGCTGTCTGGACGCTCCTGAAGTGGTGGGTAGTGCATCCAACTTCAGTAATGCATGTATAGGCTGCTTTGCAATCGTTTTCAAGTAGGACTGGTAGCGGAGACAATCTAGATCTTCAGTGTTCTTGGCTATGCATAGGACATTTTTAGTTTAAAATTTCATGTAGAATATTTTTGTATATAACACTCTTTGTGCTAAACAGCTTAGTTTTCAACCAATTTCCAAACAACTAAAAAAACTACTAAATTTCCTACTTTTTCTCCCCCTCCCCCCCAAACCCGACGCTCAAAATGGTGTAACTTTTTACCAAACAATAAGAGGGTTATATAGAACAATTTGGAGTTGGAATAAAACTTTTACTTTGGATGTCAAGGTTAGGCCTTTTTTTAGGTTAATAACACCGTACTAATAGTCACCTTACTGTGGATTCCAGGACACACTGGAATAGAAGGAAATGAAATAGCAGATGAACTAGCAAAGAGGGGGACTGAAATACCTTTCTGGGGGCCTTAACCCTTTTGCGGAATCAGCACCAATGTAATATTGGAAGAAATAAGTAAAGCCGAGAAAAAGAGAAGATCTGACCATTGGAAAGATCTAGTAGGGCTTACACAATCAAAGACTCTTCTGGGGGTGACTACAACCTGTTGAGATCAAATGAATGCATAAGCCAAAGTAAAACTGCGCTAAGAGTTTTAACAGGGATCCTAACGGAACATTGTCGCCTGAATAAACACCTGAAAAAGCTCAAAATAGTGGAGGAAGAAGAATGCAGATTTTGTGGAATGGAAGAAGATACCTCAATCCACATACTTTCCACAGCACTTCAGAATCCTAGAGCACAGCACCTAGGAGATTACTGGATAGAAGAGGAACATTTACCTAAGTTGAAGCCTGCAGACACCCTAAAATTCCTCAGGGAAATAGGACTAAAGGAACTACTAGTTTCTGTGTACATACAGGGAATTTCAACATAAGGCTGGAAAATTAAATGCAAACATAACAAACAGTTTTCCATATCACATATGAAAAGTAACTGTTATGCAACATTTTCTCCATCTTTACGTTTTTCTTTTGCACCGTCCGTCTATGAGTTACGTGTCGGTGAAGTGAGAATCAGAACGTCTTCTTTCTTCGCTGCCTCTTTTTTAGATGGATTGTTTGTATTTCTTTTATCTGAGTACTGAGTCTGAAGGGATTGGTGTTTTTTGGGCAGAGAAGAAATGGGGTAAGCGCGGTGAACGAACTGGAACGATTAAATAAAGCAAGGTTATGTAGCTTCATTTTTGGCCTATTCTGAAGCTGATCTGTGTACCGTGAAACGCCATGGCGGATGTGAAAGCAATACTGTTGCTGAAGGTTACATCGAATATTCGAAAGAGGAAAAGAGAAAAATATCAGAAGCAATGACCAAACAGGATTACAAGTTTACCAAAAAGCATCAACCACTGACGTGAAAAATATAGAATCTATTGGAATTAATATGACAAATTATAGCAATTGCTCTTTTACCATTTATAATGATAAATAATAAATAGTTTTGTACACAGTTATGCATTTTGAATAACATTTTTTGTTTTCGCCATCACTTGGTTTTCATGTAGGAACTGTGTACCATAATAAGCTTTCTTATGTCAACAAAATTAAGTGACATAACGTTATTAATAATAAAAATAACTTATTATCAGATAATGGTAGGTATATTATTCAACAAGCATATAATGAAGGCTATTATTCACGAAGGTGCGTTTAAACGCACATTCGTGAATAATATCCATTATATGCGAGTAGAATACTATATTTTGTCCACGACTATGAATTACAAACGCACCTTCGTGATAATAGCCATTATTTGCGAGCAGAATACTATATTTTTTCCACGACTATTAATTACCTGTTTAGGTATACATTTTTTGTCAAACTAAAACACCATAGTTTACTACAATTATAAAGCTTATTATTTTTTATGTTGTTGAACAAATTATATATTTAATAAGTATTCAATTCACTGTCTGATTCACTTTCCATATTAAATTTTCTAGTAATATCAATCAAACACCAGTATGATTATTGAAATTCTTGCAATTAGCAATACATTATTTAAAACGTCACTTTTGCTTTTGACACACATCATACACACTAGACAAAAAAACTGATAAAACGATCTACTCCCATATAATACATCTTGATACTATCATATAATATAAAGTCTTCATAGCCTGATGGTTTACGGCTGTGACTTGGTAATGCGAATATATTGTTTGTATGAATAATCTTCAATATAATTATGTGTCACGTAACCTTTCATTATCCACACCTATTATTCACTGGTGAATAATGTACATTATACTTGATGAAGCACACGTAAAATTATCAAATAGTCGTGGAAACGATGCATTTTTATACCATAATATGCATATATAAATACATAATTAAATTCCGAATTGGAAAAACAGTTCTACAATTGCATAGTATACACGGTAGCCAACTTGTTTAGGTACAACGGCTATTAGCTAATGGAACCTGATTGCAGTAATAGAAACGAATACGTTCGATAATAAACGGTTTAAAAACCAATGTTGCATTATTATCCGCCTTCTAAACTATGTCACGTTACTATACGTGTCTATAAATCAAACCAACGTGAACATAGACAAAAAAGATCGAATGAATAGCATTTCTGAAATGCTTGTGCTATTATGCGTGACGGGAATTTCATTGTATTTTACATGTTTATGCACTATGATGTACTTACAAGGATTATCGATTGAAAAAAATCTACACTCCGCTCCGGCTACTTTAAAATGTTAACCTTAACTGATTTTTGTATTGAAAAAATTTAGTTTTTTTGTCGTATGTTGATGATTCTTTGAAACAAATTAAGAAAATTAATAAACAAGATTATATATTTGATACAATATACATTTCAATGCCACGCGAAAGAAGCTGCCTCTAGTACCAACCCAACACACATTGACCAACTCGCAACCGACCACAAGTCCCACTTCAAAAACGTTATGCAAGAATCTTGGCGATAAATATGGCGTAATAGCATGACAGTACTTCACGATATCCATCCATCCACTTCTCGTCTCTTTGTTAACTTTTTAACCCGGAGAGAGGCTACTATAACCAGAAGAATCCGAATCAGCCACACCAAACAGACGCGGATATCAGATGTCTTCAGAAAATCGCTCCGTTTGCCATAGCTGTAATGATATAGTGACTGTTAAGCACATACTGACTGGCTGGAAACAATTTTCCGTTACATATCAAGGATTTGATCTAAGGCATAACCTTAAGGAAATGCTCCACTACCCTACCGAGATTAAGAAAATCTTACAGTTTCTGAAAGCTAATCATCTCTACCATAAAATATAATCAAAAAATAGTTTGGTATATCAAACACTATCAAGATGGTGAAGACTGTTATTATTGACCGAGCACCTAAATTATTATAAATAGTACAGGGAATGAAGCATTTCACCTGATAATTTTTTCGTCCAGCATGGATTGACTTGAAATTTTAACAGAAGGTAGGTGATAGCCCAAGGATCAAAATCTATATTCAACAGAAGGGCGCTAAAGCCTTGGGGGTGGTTGCCACCCCATCTCGAGGGTGAAATTTTGTTATTACATTTTAACCACAGGAATCGATTGAAAAAGTGATTCTAAGCAAAAAATGTTTATACATTTTTTTTGTAAAATCAATGTTATTCGCGATTGAAAGTAACGCTTTTTAGAGGAAAAAATCGACATTCTTGATATGTTTTTCGTGGATAACTCGAAAATTATGCATTTTATCAAAAAAACTGTAGGGAGCAAAATTGTAGCTTTTAAAAAATTTACGCACGAGCACCACCTTTTTTTAGCCCTTTAAACTCACCCCATTTAAAAACGAAAGGGTCTAAAGAGATTTAACTTACAGATCCTTGTAGTTCTTGAAAAACCCTACAAAATCGTTTTTGAATAAACTTTTTATCATCAAAAATGAAGGAAATACGTTAAAAAAACCAATCGATTTTTTTTTCGAAAAATTCCAATAGTATAGTATAGTGCACTTGGAAGCATAATAATGTACAAAACCGGTTTATTCGGCAGTGGGGCGTTATATATACGAAATATCTATTACAATAGTTTATAAAAATTGCAATGTTGTGAAGGGTGGTTTTTAAAGGTTGAAAAGTATGTATGTATGTATGTATGTGTGATTTTTGGGGTGACATTCACTGAGACCTAAAAGGTCTATTGTGCCCCCTTACTTCTACTCAGCTTCTGAGGAGAGTCTCAGAAACTAGTAGTTCCTTTAGTCCTATTTCCCGGAGGAATTTTAGGATGTCTGCAGGCTTCAACTTAGGCAAATGTTCCTCTTCTATCCAGTAATCTCCCAGGTGCTGTGCTCTAGGATTCTGGAGTGCTGTGCAGTTGGAAAGTATGTGGATGGAGGTTTCTTCTTCCATTCCACAAAATCTGCATTCTTCTTCCTCCACTATTTTGAGCTTTTTCAGGTGCCCATTCAGGCGACAATGTCCCGTTAGGATCCCTGTCAAAACTCTTAGCGCAGTTTTACTTTGACTTATGCATTCTTTTGATCTCAGCAGGTTGTAGTCACCCAGAAGAGTCTTTGATTGTATAAGCCCTACTAGATCTTTCCAATGGTCAGATCTTCTCTTTTTCTCGGCTTTACTTATTTCTTCCAATATTACATTGGAGCTGATTCCGCAAAAGGGTTCGGGCCCCCAGAAAGGTATTTCAGTCCCCCTCTTTGCTAGTTCATCTGCTATTTCATTTCCTTCTATTCCAGTGTGTCCTGGAATCCATAGTAAGGTGACTATGTTGTACTCGCCTAGTTCATTGAGTTTGTCTAGGCATTCCCACACCATTTTGGAACTGATTACACAAGAGCTCAGTGCCTTAATGGCTGCTTGACTATCCGACATTATGATAATCCTTTGTCTTCTGTATCCCTTATCAATATTGAACTGGGCGCACTTTCTTTTGGCGTGGATTTCCGCTTGAAAGATACTTGGGGTTTTTCCCAAGCTTTCAGAGTGTTTGGTTCCTGGCCCGAACACTCCTATCCCAGGTTGTCTGATTTTTAAGAAGTGAGGAGGTGTTTTTTTTAATGATTTCCTCTCTACTTAGTCTGTATCTTGTTCTTTCTGCAACACTTTCCACCACCATATGTAAAGGGGTGAGGTTGAGAATCACTTCCATGGCTGCCGTTGGGCATGTTCTTATTGCTCCTGTAATGCATATACAGGCTAGTCTTTGAATTTTGGAGAGGTTTTCTCTCGTCGTCAATAGGCTAGTTCTACTACACCAGGCAATGGCTCCATAAGTGATTATTGGTCTCACTATGGCAGTGTACATCCAGCTTAGGATTTTTGGGTTACAGCCCCAGTTTGCTCCTGCCAGATTTCTGCACACCATTATAGCCATTTTTGCCTTGTATGTAATCTCCTTTTCGTGTTTGTTCCACAGGAGTTTACTGTCTAAAGTTAAACCTAGATACTTGACTTCTTGTCTCCATTCAATCTCGTTCCCATCAAGTTTTATGGTTTTGAGGTTGAGTTTTCTTTTCTTAGTGAAGGCTATCAGGATGGTTTTAGTGGGGTTTGTGCTAAGTTCCACTTGCCTACACCAGCTATTTGTATAGTTCAGACCCTTTTGTACAATATCGCAAAGGGTGTTTTCGAATTTTCCCCTGGCTGTTATGACAATATCGTCGGCATATCCTTGGCAGGATATACCGAGATCCGTCAAACCACACAGGAGTTCGTCAACCGTCAGACTCCACATTAATGGGAATGCTACTCCTCCCTGTGGGCATCCTCTGGTAGTGCAGATGGAGACAATGTCTTTGCTCGTCCTCGTCTCTGCTATTCTTGTGGTGAGCAGTTCCGGCATCCATTTGGATGTTGTGCTGTCTACACCTCTTCTGTTCAATGCTCTTCTGACTGCCTCATGTGGAGTATTGTCAAAAGCTCCTTATTTGTCCAAAAATGCACATACTACAGTTTATTGGTTGTCTAGAGCACCTCGGATATCCTCCGTCAGTTGTACCAGTGCAGTCTCCGTAGATCTGCCTGCCCGGTAGGCATGCTGACATGGGTGGAGAGGTAGTCTCTCTAGGATTTCCGTTCTAATATGGTTATCAATAGCCTTTTCCATCGTTTTGAGTACAAACGATGTTAGACTAATTGGTCTAAAGGATTTGGGGTTTGTTGTGTCCCTTTTTCCAGTTTTTGGAATGAAGGTTACTATTGCCCTTCTCCATGCTTCAGGTATATAACCCAGTTCTAAGCTGCTTCGACTAATTCTAATCAGATGCGGTAGAATTTCGTCTTGTCCTTTCTGGAGCAATGCTGGGAAAATTCCATCTGCTCCTGGTGCCTTGAAAGGTGAAAAGGTGTTCATGGCCCATTTCAACCTATCGTTACTACAAATGTGTTTGGCCATTGTAATACTTTCTCTTGAAGGCCTATTGTGACCTTCGAGAGGATTATCTCCCCTATTTGGGGTACTCCCTGGAAAATGAGTTTCTAGTAAGAGTCGAACTCTTTCCTCCTCATTTTCGGTATATTCACCATCTGGCTTCCTCAAAGCCATATCTGTGTTGACCCTACTTTTCGCCATAACTTTGTAAAGTCTTGCCGCAGCAGGTGTTGTGTTTATATCTTCACAGAATTTTCTGAAGCTATTTCTTTTAGCTTTTCTAATTTCCTTGTAGTAGGTGTTTCTCACCTCGGTGTATCTCTGCCAGTCTCCGGTGATTTTTGCTTTATTAAAAAGGTCCCGGGTTTGAGATCTTAGTTCTGACAGATGTTTGTTCCACCAGGGTGCATCTTTGTTGCTTCGTTGTTTTTGAAGAGGGCAGCTCGATTCAAACGCCTCGATTATTGCCCTGTTCAGATCCTCTAGCTCATTTTCCAGGTCGAGATGGTGCTTAGCCCTTCCTTTTCTCTGGATATGTGCTAGATTTCTTTTCAGACAGGTGTTATAGTTGTCCCAGTCTGTTTTTCTTGGTATTCTCCTGAGGCTTATCTCAGGTATGCCTAGTTCTAACTTGAATGTTATTATACTATGATCGGAGAGTGATGGTTCACCCGATACTCTCCAATCTTTTACTATATGTTTTAGATCCTGTGTTGCCAGTGTGACATCTAAAACTTCTTGCCTTACCCTTGTTACAAATGTAGGGGTATTCCCTATATTGTGGATATTAAGGTTTTTATTAAGGATATATTCTAAAAGTTGCTCACCTCTTTTGTTGGTGTTGCTACTGCCCCAAACGGTATTGTGTGCATTGGCATCACATGCTAGAAGTAGAGGTAGTCTCTTCTCTTCACAGTACTTCACCAGCTTTTGTACCTCTGGGGGTGGCGCAGGCCCATCTCCCTTAAAGTAGCATGATGCTATCACTATTTCTTTGCCCTCCTTCTTGTGTTCGAGGTATGCTCGAACTGGAACGAGGTCTCGAGTCATGTATTCTGAAAGACAAAAATAGTTAATATTGTTTCTTATCATAATACATGTTCTTGGTGTATCACTACCAGTGTGATATACTATTTTAGCATCTTTACATGCTAATCCTCTTACCTGGTTATTATTAACCCAAGGTTCTTGGATTAAACACAACCCCCATTGGACCTTGGTGAACAATCTTGTGATCACCGCTGATGCTCCTTTGGCATGGTGAGCATTAACTTGAGCTAAGTTAATTCCCACCATCCTGTTGGTTGTCTTCTTGGGTGTTTCCCTCTTTCGTCAGGGTGATGTCCCCTTCTGAAAGAGTACTGTCCCCTTCCTCCGACGCAATCTCCATTTCCTCCTCGGTTAGTGGCGACTCTTCCCCAAGGAGTTTGGTGATGTGTAGGCTTTCTACACTACTCGAGTCGCCACTGGCGACTGGAAACCTTTTCCTTGTTACTTCCTTCTTTTCTGAGGCCATGTACGGGTATTTTCCCAAACCGGTAATGGATGGTGAACCCGTTGTTCTTGATTTTTTGGCAGGATAGATTATCTATTCCTGCCCTCAAGACTAGGCCTTTGCCCTCTTCTTTTAGGTTAAGGACCTTCCACTGGTTTGTTTCCAAACCCTCATTCTGCGCTTTAATCAAGCGAAGAAGCTTACCTTCCTCTACGCCTTTGCTTCTTGGGAGAAAGATCGTGGCGGTGTGCATTTTTGGGATGTCGTCTCCCTGGCACACCGTCAGTTCTGCTCCCTTCCAGCTCTCCAGCTTTGGTACTATCAGCCGGAGCCATTCTGCAGTCTGTGGTGTTTCACATTCGATTAGAACGACTCCTGGTCTGAAATGTATGCCACTAAACTGGAGTTTGTGGTCCCATCCAGCATACATTTCTTCTATTATTGCGTTCTCCAGCAAGGTTTGGTCGTCCGCACTGAGGGTAGTCTCAGGGTACGCCTTGGGGAGAACTGCCATTCTTATTAATTTTGCTGCAGCTGCATAGCTGCCAGTTGAAGAAGGGATGGCTATTCTATCCTCCCTTTTCTTCTTCGCCTGTACTTGCG
>CAJUYH010002326.1:0-40723 GCA_910591685.1 Galerucella tenella | reverse complement strand
AATGAACAGCTGAATCTAGGAAGTTCTCCATTATTAAACTGTCTTCTTAAGTAATAATTGTAAGGATCAGCAGATATAGTTTTCCTGGTTTCCTATATCATTGCACAGTTATACTGATCTTAAATGGGACAAAGATATCCAGAATATCCCCATAGGGCTAATAATATCAAAGCTACTATTTGTAAAATCTTCTTCTTTTTTCTATTCATATATATTAAGTCAATCACTAGATAGGGCACTATTTGGACTAGCCAAATATATATCAAGTATACATCATGTCAAAAGTAACTTCTGTCTTTCTGACGATGATATATTTATCGAAACAATTGTCAATAATTTACTTGCAATTTACACATTTTTTCAAATATATTGTGGAGTCATTTAGAAACAGTTAGTTTCATTTAAAACCATATGATGAGTAGATTCCACGAAGTGAGGGTTTATACAGTTAACTCTGCTACTTTTTTGCTTTTTTTTCACTTAAAACGTTAAACTTAAATTACTTTAATTCTGAGATGATTTTATTTCATGTTATCTTGAGAACGAAGGTCCCGAATGCGTTCTGGTCTACATCAAGCGGCCGGAAAACGTAATTTCGGATTTTGGCAATTTGCTGAGGGCCAGAACGCGTTTTGGGCGTATTTTTCGACCATTGGCTGAAATCGGTGTTTGATCCTAACATATGCATCACACTCAATTAGCATTGCAAATCTCATAGAAATGATGAGGAACCTATCACCTAGAACTTAAAATAGTGTTGGGATTTGGAAGAGACTGATTTATTGTCAACACTGTTATACCAAGCTAAGAAGCATCAAAATCTTAGTGAGTTACTTACTTAAAAAGAAACTCAAGAAAAAAACGGACGTAGTGCCATCTAATAAAAGACATTACGGCTTTTATATAATAAAAAGACATTTACAACGCATTTTTCAGCAAAGTGATTGGATAATTAGGAGAGAAGAGAATTCGAGAAAAATGGAAAACTCATTTTTCCAAATTCTATAACTTCGGCGTTATAGCGTTGAAAATAAGTACTTGGTATGCACTCTATGTGGGCAAAGAGCGGGTACCACAGGACAATTACTTTTATTGCTATTGCAATTGTATTTTTCAATGCAATATTTTGCAGTAGGTCTGACATTCACATTCACATCTGACATTCACTGAGACCTGAAAGATCTATGGAGCCAACTCACTTATACTTAGTTCCTAAGGAGAGTCTCAGGGACTAGTAGCTCCTTTGGTTCTATTTCCCGGAGGCTTTAACTAAATGTCCCCTTTCTATACATTAATCTCCCAGATGCTGTACCCTGGGATTCTGAATTGCTGTGCAGCTTGGAGTATGTGGATGGAGGTTTCTTTCTTCCATGCCACAAAATCTGTATTCCCTAGTACTTTGAAGTTTTTCAGGTACCATTCAGGCGACAATCTCCCTTAAGGATTTCTGTTAAAACTCATAGTGCAGCTTTACTTTGAATTATGATGCGTTATGAGAAGTTCGATTTGTAATTTGAAAACGGTTTTGAAAAATACAGATATAGAGCAACAAAACGTGATACTTTTCCGCACGCTATTGCAGATGGCCGAACGACGCTTTAGCGGAGTTCGGCCAGCAATCGCGTGCGGAAAAGTCACTTTACGCACGTGTTAGGTACACTATTTTTTCTACTAGCATGCGGAAAGAACCCAAAAGTAATCATAAATCAACATTTCACATTATATACATATCAACAAATTAATTATTATTATTATTTGACATTCATTTGATGAGGCTTATACCAGGGCCATCAAAAAATTATTGAAAAATAAGTTTTTTTTTTATTAAAAATTATAGCAGCATTATAATAAATTTATTAATTTTTCAGTCATTTGGTAAACTTGGATATACAAAATACATATTTTGAATATTCAAATGTCAGTATATTCCTCAAATGTCAATAAATTTACTTTCCGCACTAGTGCGGAAAAGTGACTCTTTCCGCACGCTTTTTAGTGCGGAAAAGATTCACTTTCCGCACGTTAGTAGAAAAAAATAATAACATTATGAAAAAAAAATTACTTATTTATGTAAAAAGTACAATTATTATAATTGTACGTTGTAGCATTATTTTGGGGATTGTTTTGCATCATTGCCTGTGATAAGTTAGAAACTGAGGATTCCTTTTCTTTATTTTTATTTTCTCGAAGGTTCTCTATAAGTTGGAAATGGTGTTCTTTATTTAATTGTAAATATGGATTCAAAGAATGGGCAGAAGAATGTCCTGTAAGCTTAATTACTTCTTGTTCACCAACTCCTTCTTTTGCTAATGCAGATATTGCAGAAGCTCTATGTAAATGATTGGTTATTTTTATTTTTTTGTGTCTATGCCAATTGATTAGATTTGATATATTAAACGTCAAAAAATTGCCGCGACAAGACAAAAAATTGCCAGTTCAAAACCTTCAAATTTTGTCAGTTATCAATTTACTCTAGTGAAATAGTCAGTGTAATCTCGCATGTCAAAATCATACGTCAGTCAGTAATATTTTGAAATTACAAAAAAAGGTGTAATAGATATTTCGTTACTATTTACCTAGAAATATATAATTTTTCAGTGTAATCTCGCATGTCAAAATCTGATCACGCATTTGGAGAGGATTATAGTGCTGTTCGACCAAGACAGTGCAAAAATCAATTACAGTAAGTGATGTAAGGCAACAATTTATAACTGCAAGAAACATTACTTGAAGACGCAGGACACAAGACGCAGACACTCATATGCGTTCAAATTGAACGCCGACGACTGAGAGAAGCAAATTTAAGACTCAGGCTGCTCGAGGACCCGCATTAACAGTATGATCATCGAAGAGCCAGAATGAATTTTGCCAATGACCACGTTAATTGGTTGGAAGCCATTATAGAACAAAACTAATGCTACACAATGTTAAATATTTATAATCAGGAGTTGCAGGGCTACTCACAGCTATAAAAAAATACCTATAGGGTGTCTTATTTTAAATATTGAAGATGCATTTTATTGGCACTCTCTTTATGGAAAAAATTCAGTATGCTGCTAGATTTTTGGTCGGTACAGATAAAATGAAACAAGTTTTACGCGATACTTTTTTTAAAATTCTCGAAATTAATGCAAAAAAGTGTGGGTGAAAATATAATGAGAAACTCCGCACAAAATGAAATGTACAAAAAATACTGATTTATTTATACGATTATTTATACGTAATTTGAAAAAGAAAGAAGATGATAGAGTTTTTTTATTAGCTTTCAATCTGTGAAGCTTTATTTATCTGTGCAAAAATCATGAACGCAAACTAAGCTATATCGCCGATAAAGAAAAATTCAGTGGGCGTTAATAGCTATTATCCATTTTCCTATAATACCCACTAATGCAAACGACGTATTTGGTTTGTTGGAAATGTGCGCATTTCTCCAGTCGTAGGCGAACTAAACAAGCTTCCATAATTTCATAAATTAAACTTGGATAATACCTACCAGGGTTTTAATCGACATTAGAGTGGGTGGTTAATCCAACAACTGGTTATAATCCTCATAAATCACAATATTGTAGTTAAATTTATGAGAATAAATGATTTAGAGGATAGATTTTTTTTCTCAATTGAAAAAAATGCTCCGGAAAAGCGTCCCTGAAGATAGTTTGTTTTGACTTATGCCAACTTAATTGGCTTGAGACCAGAACAGGTATTCCTTGAATGGATAACAATAGCAATCGTACCCGTTTCTCCGAAAAGTGAAAAAATATTATTAGTATGACAATTTAATTCATGTATAAAAAATCGCATATGCCACAGTGCAATTGTCACTTTGACAGCGGCAAAAGTTAGCTTTAACTTTTACAGCGATTATTTTTTTCACTTGTCAAAATCTGACATTTTGGTAATTTTAGCCAATAGCAATACATTATTCTAGCCAATCATTCGGTATTATACTGATAATTCTGCTTCCTCATCGATAAAACCTTGTTTACATTGAAACGTCAAAATTTTATTTCGAATTTGTCATTATTGACAACTAAAAGTGCTTCGAAGTTTATTGAAAAATGAACACAAACCGATTCAGTGCCATCACCCAAGATAATATTGAACATTCAGGTAATACAAAATTTTAAATTGTTGAAAAAAATAATCTTCCCAAATACAACTCGCTCTTCAAATTTTATCACATAATTTTTTATTTTCATCACTCAAACTTGTTTATTTTGAGGCAAAAACATTCAAACAAACCGAATTTAGATAAAATCCCTCGTCCTAACGGACTCGTGATTTTATCAATCGGTTTGTTTTCATATTTTTGCAAAATAAACAAGTTTTCGTGGAAAAGAAAAAATTATCGATAAAATTTGAAGCACTCGTGGTATTACCTTTGATAAAATACAAACCACTTGTGCAATTATAAGTGATTATTTCACCACTGAAATGTTTCAATTTACTCAATAATTCCATAGTTTATTCGTAATTCGGAAGATGTATGCCCGAATTTTTATTTTTCAAATATTTTTCAAAATAAATTATAGTCTAAAAAACTAAAAAAACACACTTTACAGATAATCGAACTAAAAAGCCAAGATCGAATGATTTGAACCAGACCAAGACTATCCTAGACTTGCTTCGCTCATCACTAGTCTCAATTTCTGCCAACTTGTATGTAAAACAACCTTAACAAAGTAGCATTGTTATATGAATGAAGGTGTAATAAAAGTTTTCAATTTGTACAAAGTATAAATACCGAGATTTCAAGTCCTTCCACAAAAGGATTAGAAGGGATTGTTAAGGAATCCAAACACAATAATCAAACCGGAAGTATTCGAATAAATGAATTTTGTAAGGGAGAATGATTAGGACATTGAGTAGATTACCTGAATACTTGTTTTTATTGATCTCAAGAGCTTCTAAGAGATTCAATTGAATTATTATATTTATGTACATCAGTCTAATAAAACCGACATCTGTTAGAAAAGCAGTAAAAGAATTACATATATACCTAGTTTATTGAAATAAATATCCATGCATCTTGTAAGTAACATAATTTCTTCACATAAGAAATTAACAGCATTATCCATTGCAACTATTTCTTACTGTATCTGATGTATAATAACAGAACAGATCTTCTACACTGTGTTATTTATAAGATGCGACATAGGGATTCCTGTACAAAACTGTCAAAAGCGAGCTAACTTTTTTACAAAATAGCGTCCATGAAAAATATTAACAGATTTGGAAAAGTCGTTGAAAAATGAGTTAAAATGCACTTTCAATTTTCTGGAATTCGTCGACTTTCTTAAACATAACTGTCCATTTTTTCACCAAACCAGAGCGAATTTAAGAAAATTGAAAGTGCATTTGAACTTATTTTTCAATGACCTTTCCAAATCTGTTATTTTTTATTTATGAACGCTATTTGGTAAAAAAGTTGGCTCGCTTTTGACAGTTTTGTATAGGAATCCCCATGTCGCATCTTATAAATAACACGGTGTATACTTTTTTAATAAAAGTTGGGTTAGGTGTGCTTTTTTTAAGGGAGGATAGAATGGGTCGGCATCAATGTTGTTTGAATATGAATGGAAACGACGAAACTTCAAATTTCTATTATCACAAAAATTTGAGAGAAAAAGTAATAAAAACTCAATACTACTCAGCACCTATTAGGGGAGCTAAATTTTCATCTAATAGGGATTGAGGGTGGGTTTATCAATGCTCGGTTAAATATTGTAGCCTTCGGCTAAATCTTAGGTGTTGGTCACATTGTTTATCAACTGCCAGTTTGCATTAGCTGGCAGTCAAACTTTCGGCTACCCTAGCTGCCACTATCAAGTTGATGTTAACCACAAAACATACAGTTAAATACGAGAAAGTGGTGTTCCGTTATTCTAACCATAGATTTTAACTGACAACTGTGTCATGATTTTTTCATGCTTGCTTTAATTTTGCAACAAAGATTAGTAGTAGTTTAGTAGCATCCAGGTTCTGTGTGTATTTTATTTCATTGTTATTGTCAATGTGTATCTTGAGGAACTTGACGACCTTTTCGATGGAGAGCTTTGAGCTTGGCGAAATATTGGAATATGTAGAGTACGAAAGAGGACCATATACTGTTGAAGGATGAGTCCCTTTGAAGAGCTCGATGATGTCGAGTTTATTACTAGGTTTCGACTATCTAAACCCATGATATTCCAACAAATTCCAGCTTTTCTCGCCAGGTCACAGCATATGTCCTTTTGCATTCTATGATACCTTCATGGTGAATGGCTACTTTTATAAGTACCTAATTGTCGCTCTGACTCCGTGAAATTGGGAAATCTTTTTTGTTTTTTTGGACATGCTCAAATGCAAACAACTCAACAAAGCACAATTAGACGAAATAAAAATAACAACACCACAATTTTGACACTGACAAGTGAAATTTTCCACGATGTTGTCAGAGTAAGCTTACGGTAAAATAGAAAAATAATAACTTTCACTATATTTTTGATTCAGTGTGTAACAAAATATGCGAATAAAATTAATAATATGTATATGTGATGTGATGTGATGTAGCGGGTGATCCTCCTTACACCAAATTAAAATGAGAAATTTACACTTTGACAACATTACACTCACGTTTATAACCAGAACAAGGTTGTTCCATTGTTGTTGTTGTTGTTGTGTAGAATCTACAATGGATTCTACCAGAACAAGGTTGTTAAATGCTCAATTACACTTAGCCTCCTGTTAGCTCTGTCAGTTATGTGGTGCATTGATAAACGCTTTCTATTGTAACCGAGACTTTGATTGGCGGCTGGAGATAGCTGAGGGCTACGTAGCTCACAGATTCAACCGGGCATTGATAAACCCGCCCTTAAACAATTAATTTTTCTTATGAAAATATTGACTGTTGTCCTATTGGTGGCAGTAAAAAGAGAGAAAGAACTCATTTTGACTCTTCTAAATTTCGGACGACCACAACAAACAAATGAGGAAAGTGAATATGAATTAATGTATTTCTTCCAAGTGGATGATGTGACACAAAAAAGGCATAATTAAAAATTCCGTAGAAACTTAGAAGTGACTACTGAGCCACTAAAAATTAGCAAAACAAAATATTCTTAAAACGAAAAATGTAAAAGAAATGCTACGGTAATTCAGCATTATTGTCTTCAAAAATTTCTTATCAACGTCTGTTTTAAATACCTAAAAAGCACCACAGTATTTTTCCGTAATAACTTCTTTATATTTCTGATTGTCACATTTTTCTGATAAAAATATATTAAATTAATTAATAAGGTACTATTTCCTCTCAATTCAGATAAGAAAAATTAAATGTGTAGAAAACTAATAAACAATAAATATTCTCGATATTAATTAAAACATTCAAAGATCGAAGGTCACCCCATCAAGGTTCACACATTAAATTTATGGGGTAACAATTAATTATATAAGATATATTATGTCATTTTTTATTTATTAAAGCACATTATGAATAAATGGAGTAGATTATTTTTTAAATTAAATTTTATTTATGTTAAATGTTGTAAATTTAATGGAAAAGTCGGCTTTTATTTTTTAAAGAAAGTGATTGGGATGGTATTTAGTCAATCCAAAATTATCGATGGCAGATGAGTAGAGGAGAGTTGCCTTGATCGTACCAATTCTCGTCTTTCAATTTATGTAGCTCACATACTGATAGTTGTTATGCCCAAAATTATTGTATAGTTAAATCCATTCTTTCACCACCTTATAAATTTTTTTAAATGTGGTACAAGTTCATTTAGTACCTGAAAACAATAAATTACTAAGGCCCTGCAAGTGGTACAATGAAAGAAACTAGTTGCCTTCATCGTACCAAAGGGCTCCTTAATCGTACCCTGCACAATTCATATGTGGTTAATATCGTATGAAATAAACTACAAATGATAGACGTATGAACATTCTCTTTATTGAATCCCTTAACCCATGCAAAAGAGGTTGCAGTGGGTTCTCGCAAACTGAGTTCTGGATGGTGAGCCTTGAATCCATAATACCATTTTTTCCGCGCTAATTGGGTTTGCTTATTAAAATTATGGGGTAGGTATATGGTTTTGTTCAGCTATCTGGAATGCTAATTTTCTCACATAAGTTATTGTCAATCCAAACATTAGGCTTTCAAGACGTAAGATGTGGTCAAGCCATACTTTTTATATATCTTTCGGTGATGTGGTTTGCTTCCCGATGATCTTGACTTCTCCATTAGCCGGAATATTTGTCTCCTTCAGATGGCGGTTGAAAGTAGGTTTAGGAATGTTATAAGTATATGCGGCAGCAATCGTTGAACCCCATATCTCCGTTCCGAAAAGAAGTAAGAGCACGATGCATGTCATCTTCGGTCCACGCTCCATATTTCCTTTTTGACATCTTGAACACACACATAGATATGTATCAGACATTAAGTATCGTTTAAAAGTAACCGGTACGATCAAGGGAACCTTAAAATGGCGGTACGATGAAGGAACCTTAAAGTGTTATGACGAAGGCAACTCGTCGTCGTAGCGGGAAATATAAAAATCCTAACCCGCAAACAAATCTACGGTGGAAACTGGATGATTTTTCATTACTAAATTAAGTGTAATAAATAAGTATGTGTACTAAAGTGAGTTACTCTTATCGTAAAAGGATCTGTGAGCTTACGAAAGATGGTGAAATATTACATGGAACCAGCCACAAATACATAAACTAATATGAAACATAAACCACTACAAACACGTGCAACTTTTGCTACTGACTCTCCACAATAGCAAGTATTTATTGTCGCCGCTTGAGTGCTCTAGCATCACTGTTGGTGGGAAAATAGGAGCTGGTACGATGAAGGATACGGTACGATCATGGCAACTCTCCTCTACAGCTAAATTTATTCTCTTATTTGTCAGAACAGCACTGGACTTGACCAAAATACACCAACTTCATAACATTAAAATTAGGATTTGGATACCGATCATGATTGTATAGTATATTAAGTATCAAGAACGGTAAGGGTTGTTTACCGGTCGACAGCAATGTTACTGGAGACCGGTATTACTCTTAACGTTCGAAATGTTTATACCATGTTTTGTGCGATCGTATTGAAATATTCGAATTTCGAATAATAAATGAAAGAAATGCCAAAAGTGACATTTATACTTCTCGATCAGTTTAAAATATAATTTGCATTTTGGTGAAATTGTTTTCATGCTATTTATTACCTTTTATATTGTTCTGTTCGATTCTGTTCATTAAAAAATATCAATCTTCTTATTTTTTGTTTCTTTTGTGTAATGAATGAAGTAATATATTACTTAGGATCACTTAAATGTATGTAGGGCTAAGACGTAGTTTACTTACCGACGTCTGAACGGTAAATAAATCACTTACCGACGTGTTAGACTTAGAAACCAGTAAACACAACCCACCCACCTGACAACCATTGCTGTAAATAAACAAAAAAGATCGATCGCGCAGAAAAATTGATTATTCATCATATTTTAGAGTAAATGTCAAAGATTTTTGAAACGTTTGAAAACTCAATTCGACTTTATTCAAAAAACGTTGAACTCACTTAGACTTGTTTGTACCACACACTTAGTATTCAGTGTCCCTTAAAATGAACTCAACCCCTTACTGCATGGTTTTCAATTTTCTTGTCAAAAAAATATATGCGCTAGAATGACTGATTAGGAGTTATGGAAAAATTGTGAAAAAAATATTTTTAGATATTTAAAGGAAATAAATGTCAAACTTTGACTTCTGCCACATTTGGCACAAAATGAGATTACAGTAACAATGTAAATTTTTGACATGTACCAAATTTGGCACAAATTTCGGAAATAAAATAAAAGTAATAAGTATAAATTCAGATTTATTCAAAAAAATAGATTTTATCTCAACAAAAAAGTGAAAATCTTGCCCTATTCCGTGTAAAATTTGCTAAAACAATTGCGATCCTTATTCAGACATAAAAATACTGAGCATTTGCCACATGATATCTGGGATTTTCCCCCACAATCTGGATATTTGCACCTCTGTCGTTCTTCACTTACTCTTGGCAAACGATTCAAATTGTCCGTTCTTATTTGCTGGGCTGGGCTTTCTTTTGAGATCCAGTTGAGGTTGTAAGCTGGTACTTGGTCTTTCCCTTTTTCTTTCTGAACTATATGCTCTAGTCAAAACTTCTGCGATACCAAGTTTGAATTGAATTGGTAGGTATAAATCATTATTTTTTTTGGTTCGCCTCCACAGTATCCAGCTGTTGACGCATATCATATCCAGGGAATGGAAAAATACCCTCATGTAGGTACCACTTTTTGGATCGAATTTGGATTCGTTAGTATCCTAACATAGAATCGAGAAGATATACTCCCCCCATATAAGCATTATATACCGCAACACAATGAGGGCGGGTGATTTCTATATGTGTCCTAGATTTCCTGCAGAATCTGTTCACCATCCTTACAGGTTGAGTCCCAACATATGTTGACATGGTTGTCACAGTTTTATTATCAAACCATGGAACAACAGATATGTCCACACCATCAACATTGGCCACTGCTTCAATATCCGATACAAAAATATTATCTTCATCTCATACTGTTCCAAATATGGCACAAGTAGACAAAGAATTTTTTTATCGTTTTTATATAGAAAAAAGTTTTGTACGACTTTAGTCATCACAGTGAACACTTACCCTTATAAAAATAATTTTTTCCACTCAAATTAGGCCAAAAGAAGAAGAATATTCTTCATTGAATTTTCTCCAAACAAGCTAGCACCTGTCACCATCCAGATATTCACTAAATGATTCATCAAATTTGCGCATACGATAGTGGAAGGGATTTAGCGGCTGCCTGTGAACAAGCGAGTGTGCTAGATATGGGACAACTTGGGTTAACAGCACAAACTCTTCGGAAACTTAGAAAAAAATGATAATTTTGAACGTGTGCCAAATATAGCACAGTATGCGGTAAGGGGTTAAATTACATTGCACCATCAGCTAAATGCCATTTGAATGGCTGAAGCTTTCCTCAAATTTAAGTGCAACTGTGATGACAACTTAGGGCGAGTTGTATCAAAAGCTTAAACTTGGTTTAATGATGACTGATCAATCAGCCACAGTCTTAACATCAGTTATCATTAAGCCGAGCTTAAGTTTTTGATACAACTCGCCCTTAAATATTTAACTTAAACTCAAATAATTTGTTGAACTGGCTGCCAAACTGTTGTGGTTGATTTATTACAATTTCAATTGACGGGTTACATGACCATAGAGATACTACAGATAAAGGCGCATAGGGCGCTGTGTAAGTGGAAAAGACGGTCAGAGGTTTTACTGTCTTTATCTGTGTATACAGTGCTATTCTAAAGTCCCCTCCTCCCTCGTATCTTTTGAACGGCTACACTTACATTAATAAAATTTGGAGGGTGAAAATAAAGTGTTGTAAACTTCTCTACGAATGGTAACAGGTGACGTAAAAGTAATAGATGACGTCACAGTGCCACTCTGGCCAATAATTTTAAATGGGACCTTATGGCAAGTGATATCTCGTTTGAAAGGCATTGACATTTGTTGCTTTGCAAAGTTTTTTTAAATAGCTTAAATATTTAATTTTATTATTGTTTAACGAGACGTTTAAGAGTTTACATAGGCAAAATGGTACGTACTCAAGCCGACAAAGTAGCAGCTATCTTAATAATTGGTAAATTCTTTCAGAATTCTTGAAATTCTGGAAGATAATCCAGATGAATTCGGCTGGAAATAACATTCAAACAGGATAGTGCTCCTGCACATTATTATGGTGCAGTAAGACGTTACCTGGATGAAGAATATCGAGGTAGATGGATCGGCCGGCGAGTTCCTATAGAGTGGCCACCTCGGTCACCAGATCTGACACCATCAGATTTTTTTCTATGGGGGTACTTGAAATCCAAGGCTCATACTACGGCACCAGATAGCATTGGCATTCTGAAAGAAATAATTATTGAAGAATGCAATGCAATTTCAGCTGACACATTCGAACGAGTACGACAAGAGTTTACTAATAGGATGTATTACTGTCAGGAAGTAGACGGAGCACATTTCGAACACTTGCTATAAGAATCCATTGTTGATATTTGATTAATTAAATTTTAGAAAAATAATTTCAATAATTTAGGTATTTATTTAATTTATCCGTGAAAATTAGTTTAAACCCAAACAAAATTGATATGGCTATGTAGCCAATGTCAATGTCTTTCAAACGAGATATCACTTGCCATAAGGTCCTATTTAAAATTATTGGCCAGAGTGGCACTGTGACGTCATCTATTACTATTACGTCACCTGTTACCATTCGTAGAGAAGTCTACAACACTTTATTTTCCCATCCAAATTTTATTAATGTAAGTGTAGCCGTTCAAAAGATACGAGGGGGGGGAGGGGAACTTAGAATAGCACTGTATATAAACTTACCTTTCATCCGACAATCTTTATCACTATCAATAATAATACTCAAAAATTTGGACATCACTTAAAACTGACTGACAGGCTGACTAACGTTGGGTTAATAGAATTACAGCAATCATCGGCAACCGGAGAGTCAATGAAATGGCTTTATTGAACTAGGATGAAGCTGCACACAAATGTGAAACTGAAATATCACTAGATAGAAAACTTGAGGGAAAGCGACGCTTAGTTACCGTAAGTACTCCTTTTAAAGAGGTACTGGTGCAAACGGGTCTTAAAGCTTGGTGCAATGCAATAGTGATATTTATAATAACGTAAGAAGCTAATGAGAAATTCTATAAGAACCATTTCCGACTTCAACGCGGACAAAAGCTAGTTAGAAATAAAATAGTGTGGACTGTATAAGCAAACTGGAAGAAATCACGTGAGGCCACGTGAAGAAAAGACTCGACCATCTTAAAATATAAATCCGTACTACCCAACCAATCAAAAAGAAAACCCCCGTTTTATGAAACTATTATACATGTTTTCAAACTTGTTTTTTGTAATTAATAAGAAAATTGTCAGATTGTTTGCGCGTATGAATTTTAAACTTCTCGACTTACTGAAGTTTGCTACAAAGTTGTACGGATTGGCTGTTTAAGAAACATTATTCCGCTAAATTGAAGATAAGGAAACCGAGGCACGTTTCCAAGATTGATACACTTTGTTTGCTTGTAACTCAAGAATGTAATTGTTTATTTTATAAATCAGCATACTGCCATTCCAGCAACTGTTCGTATATTTACTTGTTGGGACTTGTATACAATTTATATTTTTATTCTATAACCAGCGTCGGGCAAATACATTTTTTCATAAAATAAATATATCTTTATCTACGATCACCTTTAAAATTAGGTATTTACGAAACAAAACAAAAAGTGTGAAATCATACATTGTACATACGGTAAAAAGCGTGCGTAAACGACCAATGCTTTTTAAATGCGGTTTCCATTTTAACATTTTTTTTAGCTACCTAATTAGTATCTAGTTGCCTTGAATTTAGTCGTTTGTTGTATAAACTTTTGTGTAGTCAGTAAACTTGACAGAAGTGTCAGACATATAGTGAAAACTTCAAAAAAAGACAAATTACCCAAATTTATAATTAGTAATTTAAATAATAGTCCTCATTTCACTGTAAATAATTATTTAAATCATTAGAATTCGTTTTGTATATATTTGTTTATAAAAAATATATTTTTATGTTTTTTGCGGACTCGTTGCAAAAATGGCACACGCTACGCTCCGTGCCTTGCATTTTCGCAACTCGTGTCAAAAGTATAACTTCACGCACTTGTATCATAAATAACCATTATCTAGTGAAAGACGACTGATTACCAATAATGTTATTAAATTTCCCCATTGGATCGATACGGCCTTCCATTTCTCACTTCCAAAAGCGATATTCATGCACTACCTACATCAGGGAGGTTCTAAACTACTAGAGTAACATACCTACCATAATTTTTTACGTAATTATGAATTCAAATGAAAAATATTGTCAATTTTTATATATAAAACTATAATAGGTGTAGCGTATGATACAGCGTTTTAAAGAGTTTTCAATGTTTCATCCAATATGCACGTGGATACTCAAATAATAGGGAAGGCTCCCAAGGGCATTTTTCATTTCAGATTCTAACAGACTGAATTTTTGTGAATGGCTTTGTTGTGACGAGTCCTAAAACGTTTCTATTTCCGGAAAATTCAAATTTCACTCGCTAAGGTAGCTAGCAGATGCGAAACATGTAGATCCAGTGATTGCAATAGACCGAGCGGAATAAGATGCTAATAGTAGAAGTAGTAGAAACTAATACTTATTTTTATTTGAATAAAAACTAGAACTTTCTCTAAAGTAAATACTGGAAAAATCTTTTGAATTTTGAGTGATTACTTATAAGTACTTACTTATATTTACAAGTGTTTACTTTTTTCGTTGCGTTCGTTGCTTCATCACACACGTAATCGGAGTCTCCAGGACTTTCCATTTCATCTAATGCAAACTCAAAATCATCTCGTAAATGCTTGCTAATGTTATGTAAAACAGCACAGCAAACAATAATTTTTGGAACTTTTGACAAAGATGTTTTAACCTTGTGTCCTAGAATGGGAAACCTTTGCTTTACTTGTCCAAAAACTCTCTCAATTACAACTCTTTCCTTGGAGTAAGTGATATTGAATAATTCTTCAATTCGGTTTAGAGGATTTTTAAAAGGTCACTATCTTCGAGAACGCAGAACTATCTTCGAGAACGCAGAAATTACCCCGAAATCTTTCCACATTTTCATATACGGAACTTTGTTTCCAAATTCTGGAATCGTGAACACTTCCAGGCCATTGAGCGTCTACATTTGTAATCAATTCTTTCACATCACAAGTTACTTGCACATTTATGCTAGCAAATCCTTTTCTGTTAATAAAATCATCGCCAAATTCTGGTGGTTTTTTAATTTGAACATTAGTGAAATCCACAGCACCAATGACTGTAGGAATTTGGAATCGATTCGACCATTTAATTCTTGCTTCTTCCATGGCATCTAGATTAGATGGAAATTTTATCCAACGGTGGGCCTTTTCTAATATACAATCAGCTACTTCATCTATGGTTTTGCATACTGTAGTATGATGAACGCCAAAATTTTCACCAATACCTGTTTGAAATCCGGTATATCACTAACATATCGTAGGAATATCTCCATCTCTTGCCGAGATGCAAGTGCACCTCCTCTGGATTCATCTTTCTCTGGTAAAAAATAATCCGAAATATAGTCTACACTTTCACTTTCAAAACGCAACAAGAGTTTAGATTTGCTTGGGCTGATGCTTCTTCTCTTCCTATAGTTCTTCCTGTTACGAACATTTATGAAGTCCACCATGTTTAACAATATACTAGCAACTACCGTAGGAAAAAAGGATGCTTTATAGGTACCTTAAAAAACGTCAAGTTATAACTTAGTAATTTAAGACAGATCTTATTTTTATTCAAATAAAAATAAGCCAGTACTGGAAAAATCCTTATATTTTAAGTAACCACTTCAAACCAGAAGAGTTTGCTTATGGCCATAAGTAATCCCTTTTACATGAAGTAGTCACTGACCTTTTATTCAATTTATACTAAGAAAATACTTAAATAAGAGGAAGTAGAAGCCAATACTTTTTTTATTCAATAGACCCTAGGTATTTCAATGCTTAAATATCACTTACCAAAGGATCTCCAATGGGAAAACGGCGCACATGAACTTCTTTATTTTTGCTATTATTATTCAAATACATAGCAATAAAATACCATTACTCCTGTAGTTTTATTTTTTTCATTTATTCACCGCATCAACCGCTATGGTTATTAGCGGGAAATATTAAATACAAACATGAATTTTAAATTTTGTTGAATAAGTCAGTAATCTTTAGGACGTTTATCACATTGTCCATTTTTAAAACTAGGGAATCTTCAATTTGTTCAGTTAATTGTGCTATCGTTCTGGCTTGGTGGTACTGTGGACAGCTTGTTAGGATATGTTGTATGTTACAATTACATCTTGGTGGTTTTTCTTTTGTGTAGTTTTTTGTACTTTATAATCACCAATATTGCGTTCACAACACAACACCTTGAGTGTAAGAGTTATACTTGGGTACAAAGTTGGCGTTTATAAAACATTCAATATATTTTTCCCACTCTACACCAAAGCGTTCACAAACGCACCACGAGAAGCGTTTATCCCGGCGTCTGACGGACACGTACACCTGAATTGTCATTAGTTTTAATAGTAAGTCCTGGCCTCATTTTCCATGCAAAAAAATCACAAGCTGAACGAAGTTCGTGAAGTGAATTAATAGAGCTACAAAAACAAATCTGTCAGCCCTGATTCGATGTGATGCAAACCTGCCAAATACTGCCAACATAATTCTAGATTAGATGACATCTCTAACGAGTGTTGAAATCACCATAATAAATAGTACAAGCCATACACGTATGAAAAACAAAAACAAATTCAAATGCGAAAGTTTGAAATATTATTTGAACAAAAAATCCAAAAAGAACTGAATAATTATCAACAAAACAATGTACCGAACACAATAATTAATTTATCAAACAAAACTTTAAATTCTTCAGACGTATTAGTTCTTCCAAAAAGATTAAATTTTGCTTTCACTCCAAAAGCAATACCAAAATTAGACATAATAAGTTCAATAGAACAAGTAAGTGAATTACCTGAACACGAAAGAGAAGAATATAGAGTACGTTGTAAAGTCATATTAGAAAAATCTATTCATTTAAAAAACAATACTACAAAAGCAGAACAAAAATCAATTAAAAATCTTAAAGAAGATGATTCTATTATTATTTTACCGGCTGATAAGGTCTAGTTGTCACATTTTTTCGTTGTGTCAGATAGGGACCAAAAATTATTTTATTCATTTTATTGCTAGTTAATCTTGACAACGGTAGCTGGAACGCTTCCGAAACGTCGAAATGAAAAATAAAAAACATTATTGTGTTGATTCCCAAAAGAATAAGAAAAAAGAATAAGTAATGCCACAAGGAACTTACAGAAGTTATGATTTTAATAAGTCTTGTAGCAATCTTTTGTCTTTACACTACCGATTGATCGACAGGGAATTGAACTAGCAGAAAAATCATCCCTGGGCCGTTGATATTTATAACTTTTGATAACACAGATATTCAATATCGGAGCGCAATGAAATGATACTGTCGTGTCTTGCTTGTTCATGTAGCTCATGTACAAGAAAGTTGTAGTAGTAAAAAAATGAATATTATCGATTGCCTTGTTTTGAAATATTGCGTTCGCACTAGATTACTTTTGTGTGTATGTTGATATTTGAAATATAGTTTCAAAAAATTGAAAATCAACAGTAAGACTTCAAATAAACGTATTTGTTCCAAGAATTCAAATCTAGGGAAATACTCATTAGTAAAAAGAGGCAAACTTATCACTTTTATGAAAATAATCTGCTTCTTTAAAATTCCCAGAACACACATGCATATATCCCATCACTCTTTTCCTATTCTTAATCTCATTTCCCGGTAAACAGTATGTTTATCTATCAAATTATTTTTCCCAGCTTCACTTTTCATCGACAAAACTGATGGAATCACTTTTGAACTTTAATCAACATCCATAGACACAACAATACGTAAAATTTTATCCATACTCACATAAAACAGAAAGTCTTGAAAATAGAACATACAAAATTATACCGTACAGAGACTTAAGATTTTTTATGTCATACTAGTTCATTATTGTGTTTTTATTGCTTAGTTACCAACTATCTAATGTTGTTATTTATGCCCGTGCGGGCATAAAGTTCACTTTATGGCCCGCGCGTGCATAGAGAGAAATAATTTTTTGTTTAACTTATTTAATAACCATGTCGTAAGCTTCTTTAGACTTTTTTGGCAACAGATTTACAGTTGCTTCCTTTGCTTTTTCAATAATTTCGTCAGGAATTCCAAAATATTCGTTCATTTTGACTCCTAACTTTGACACATATAAAATTTATTGTGATATTATGACATTTACGTTTGTCAACATTCACCTATTAATTCGAAACGGATTTTTTAAAACACTGATTTGTATTGAGATTGGATTGCAATAACGAACTAGTATGACATAAAAGTTTGTATGTACCGCAGGCATAAATAGATGTGTATACCCTCGGGCGACTTACAAACCCTCGGGACAGAGGCCCTCGTCTTCCTAAGACGTCGCCCTCAGAGCATAAACATCTATTTATACCCTTGGTACATAAATAACTATTACTGCCAGGTGTATAGACTATGAGCCCATGGGGAAAAAGTGTCGCGATTTGAAACAGTGGCAAACCCATTCAGAGCGATAGTTTATCATGACACCATCGGTTCCAGCACTTTGGCGTACATTTTCTTTTGTGCAGAAAACCGCAGAACGCGTATATATAGTTCTTCGCAGCTCCAGAACATTCTTGACTATACCACCTCTGCGTATTTTATAATTCGAGAACATTCGCGATAAACCATTGTACGCCTTTTACTTTCGAGAACAGTCTGAATATTACCTACGAAAGAACCTTTCTAGAAAGGTCGCATTCATAGTTTGCGACAGGACCGGCTTCAGAATTAGTGAGTTCGTAACAGTTTAAATATGAGGATTGATATCTGAAAACACCATGTTTTCGATTTTGTATTTCTGCACCTGATTGGATACATGCAATTTTCCTATCTGTGTGTTTCGCGTTGTCATTAGTTGTTTTATTCGATATTAAAAATCTAGTAACTTACAGAAAATGTTAAAATATTAAAGAAACGTCAGAATCATTGTATCAAGAAATAATCTTGACAAATACAGCTCGTGTAATTGATGATTATCGAAAATTTCTTCTCTTTTTCGAAACAAATTGTTATTTTAGGAAACCACACTTTGTATTTCGATAATCATTAACACACTTGTTGTATTATTGTCGAAAATCAATGTCATTATGGTAATAATAGCGGTGTCCTCGATATCAATTGTTGAGTATACTTTGGCGAGTTTATCTGAAAGTGTGAAAGGAATGCAGTCGAAAACATTCGACATTGCCACTTTTAACTATGACAAAACTTAGGTTCTAACTATGCAGTGATAATAATTAGAAAAGGGTCTGTTTATTATTAACAGTATTAAAAATATGACTGAACGTTAATTTTATAATGTGCTTGTTTCCTTGGATTTATTCTATTAACATTATTTTTTCAATTTATGAATATTAAAAGATGAACACTTTTCCAAATTTTTTATGGGCTTTTTGAAGCTCTGGCAGCGTTGTACGGAAACCATAATGACCACACCCTCCGAATTACATAATTGGTGATTTGTATCGACCAGCTGACTTCTTATGGGCAAGCGCGTGAGATCTTCCCTCTCACTCCGTCAATTGACTGATATTGATTTATCCAGTGGCTTTGGTATTGTCACTTACCTTTATATTTTCAGTTTTACTGGGTAAAATAGGTACCGTACGCCATTTTTACGTTTGTCATATAGGCGCCATGTTTTTCCTCGCCTCTCACCGATGCCGCATAGCTTCAGATAAACTTGCCAAACTATAGGTATTTGAGACAAGCTGAAAACGTGTCCTATATCTATATCAGCTTGCTGAAATACCTACTTAACAAATTGGTGTCGACTCGTGGTCACCGAAGTATGCACTTATATCCCCCCCACAGATCCCCCGATTATTGCATTAGGTGCCACTAATCCTATCGATCGATTTCTAATCAGTATCGATAACTCAATTAAAAGATTTAAGTGTTAGTGGGTTTTTATGTATTCCGAACATGTGTCAGGAAAGTACGTGTGGTCATTTACTGATTTTTATATAAGGATCGGAAATATTTTCTTGGATTCCGCTTGTTTAATAACGAATTGATAACATAGGAAAAGTATAATGACGGTCTGATGATAAGTCGCGATTGATATGAATAATTGAAAAGTCTATATTTGATCGATTCAGGGTCGTTTGTTGATACTGGTTTTAATAAGCGCGGGTCACACTGACTGCGATTTGAAGAAGCTGCCAATGCCCGCCATCGATAAGCTTAGTATGCTGTGGTGTGATGAAAATATTCGTCGCTGGCTCACCTAGCCGGAGAATATTTTTTGCGGCAAAGTGCCATCCGTTGCCAGCCGCTGCTTAGTATGGTAGCCCCAGCACAGAGTACACCATCTAACAAGAGGCGATGAATAGTTATTTTCCTAACTAGTGCGGAAAGTGATACTTTCCCGCACGCGACTGCAGTTGACCCGAACGACGCGAAGCGGAGTTCGGGCAAGCGGTCAAGGGCGGGAAAGACACTTTACGCATGAGTTAGGAACATTATTTTTTCTACGACCGTATATACAAAAAAGTATATCAACCCATTTTTCAAAATTTATTTTATTTTAACATACGTATAAAAAACTTAGACCAAAAATTATTATTATTACAATTATTATTATAAATATTAATATTAGAAACACAATTTGTTGCATTCTGTGAATTACTTAAAATTGCCGGTCCAGTGGAGTTATTTGGTGTTAACTGGTGAGTGAATGACGTTGATGAGGATGGCATCGTTTGCAGGTCACATAAAGATGACGATGAGGGTGACGGCAACAATTTTAAGTCATTTGTAGATGAAAGAATTTCATTTGATATATTTTTCTTATATCAAAACCGGGTGGTTTGATAGTTGCTTTGTGACACTACTTTAAAGAATTTACAAGGTTATATCAAAATATTTTCATTATTTTATATTTTCAGAAAATTAAAAATGCAACAAAAAGCTGGAAAACATGTTGATTTTATTTGATGGACTATTTATTCACCTAATATGAGAATATTTTTAACTTCCGAAGTAAAAAACTATCTAATAAGGTCAAAATTTGCATAATTTTACTTTCCCGCACTAGTGCGGGAAAGTGACACTTTCAAAGCTAAAATGCGTGCGGGAAAGTGTTTCCCGCACTAGTGCGGGAAAGTGACACTTTCAAAGCTAAAATGCGTGCGGGAAAGTGGGTTAAAGCGCACGGTAGTAGAAAAAAGTAGTTTTTGTGATCGCAAATTTGTGTGCACATGCGTGAATTAATTAGTTTATCAGTCAATGCCAAGTAGTCACTTCCGTTCATTCCCCTCAGTTGACCGTTCATTTTATTTATTCAAATAGTTTTATCTACAACTGTCATATAACGGATACGATTTGACACCATTTTCAGTGCCATAATGATGTATATTACCGCACTAGTCCGTTTTTGAATACAATTATGAATCTAGAAAAATATTAATACCAGGATTAAATATTTAAAATAGCACACCTCAAGGTTGTCGTAAAAAGTGTTAAGGGTATGACGATTAAAAGATGTGCAGCGTGAAAGAGAACACTTTTCAGGCTGCCTCTTGTATGTATGTATGTGTGTTTTTTTGGGGTGACATTCACTGAGACCTAAAAGATCTATTGTGCCCCCTTACTTTTACTCAGTTTCTGAGGAGAGTCTCAGAAACTTGTGGTTCCTTTAGTCCTATTTCCCGGAGGAATTTTAGGATGTCTGCAGGCCTCAACTTTGGCAAATGTTCCTCTTCTATCTAGTAATCTCCTAGGTGCTGTGCTCTAGGGTTCTGAAGTGCTGTGCCGTTGGGAAGTATGTGGATGGAGGTTTCTTCTTCCATTCCACAAAATCTGCATTCTTCTTCCTCCACCATTTTAAGCTTTTTCAGGTGCCCATTCAGGCGACAATGTCCCGTTAGGATCCCTGTTAAAACTCTTAGCGCAGTTTTACTTTGACTTATGCATTCTTTTGATCTCAACAGGGTGTAGTCACCCAGAAGAGGCTTCGATTGTATAAGCCCTACTAGATCTTTCCAATGGTCAGATCTTCTCTTTTTCTCGGCTTTACTTATTTCTTCCAGTATTTGGGGAAGATTCCGCAAAAGGGTTCAGGCCCCCAGAAAGGTATTTCAGTCCCCCTCTTTGCTGGTTCATCTGCTATTTCATTTCCTTCTATTCCAGTGTGTCCTGGAATCCATAGTAAGGTGACTATGTTCTCGCCTAGTTCATTGAGTTTGTCTAGGCATACCCACACCATTTTGGAACTGATTACACAAGAGCTCAGTGCCTTAATGGCTGCTTGACTATCCGACATTATGATAATCCTTTGTCTTCTGTATCCTTTATCAATATTGAACTGGGCGCACTTTCTTATGGCGTGGATTTCCGCTTGAAAGATACTTGGGGTTTTTCCCAAGCTTTCAGAGTATTTGGTTAATGTCCCGAACACTCCTATCCCAGTTCCTTCTATTGCTTTTGAGCCGTCTGTGTACCATTGAATGGCATTCTTTCCAAGTCTGGTAATGGTATTTGGATCCCATTCCTTCTTGTTGCTCATTTTCGTAACGAATTTCTTTGAAAAGTTATTCTTTTTCATCATACCGTCTTGTGGCATGTCCCAGGATGTCTGATTTCTAAGAAATGAGGAGGTGGTTTTTTTTAATCATTCCCTCTCTACTTAGTCTGTATCTTGTCCTTTCTGCAACACTTTCCACCACCATATGTAAAGGGGTGAGGTTGAGAATCACTTCCATGACTGCCGTTGGGCATGTTCTCATTGCTACTGTAATGCATATACAGGCTAGTCTTTGAATTTTGGAGAGGTTTTATCTCGTCGTCAATAGGCTAGTTCTACTACTCGACGCAATGGCTCCATAAGTGATGATTGGTCTCACTACGGCAGTGTATATCCAGCATCATAGTTCCTAAGACAACGCGTGAACCTCAACTTTTTTTCGCCAATAAAAAAGTTATTAAACTACGAATCATCATTGTAACATGAATAAAACATCGCGGTGAATTAGTTGAGCAAAATACTTTTGTACCTACTTACCCAATCAAGTATCCGTACACGTACCTTTTATAATAAGCTGTACACCTATAGAATGTATTATATTACCAATAAAATTGTTTGAAACTGTATGCGTGAAGGTAATTAAAACTCTAGTAACCTTCGCAACTCATTTATAGACCGATTCCAAACAACTAAGTAGACGATGGAAGAGATGAAATTATTTAAATTTTCATAATTTTTTAGATCACCAAAATGATGTGCCTTTCTTATAATCTTATTTTTTAATTATAAATAATACATAACAATTTCAATTAACCTCAAATCTATTTCCTATATTTTCTTGTGGAATACTTTTGCACACGTCTGACAAGGTTAAGAATCTTACTAGATCACCTGGTAACTCGAAGATAGGTGAAAATAGGAAGATGATAAACAAGAAAGTTGATTTTTTGTGATGGAATAATTAAGATGAAAGATGAAAGAAAAAGTAGTGGAACATGAAGAAATAGAAATAGAAAATAGAAAACTGGAAAGAGATATTTTAGCGAAGAATGTCGTATTTGAACACACGATGCAAAAGAGAATATAAGAATGTATGAGCGAAGCAAGAGACTACGGAAATACGTAAGCAGGAAAATGCCAAAATTAGTGAACCTAATAAGCAGCAATACTAGAACACAGATTCTAAAAAATACCAAAAAAGTGAAATGCAGGGAAATTTGGAATGATAAAGACTTTCCTGAAAGTGTACAAGAGACGAGAAGGAAGCGAACTTAAAGAATGTGGAAAAAAAGGAAATATTAAGAAATAATAGATTATTCAATAATGATGAAGTGTACAAAAAAGAGGAGAATAAAGATAATAAATACACAGCAACGGAGCAATATGATGATGAAGGAAAATTAAGAATTTTAAAAACACATACCAATAATAGAGTAAGAGAAAGACAATAAATACAAAACATTAATGGGAAAACACGGAGAAAAACACGGAGCAGCCACGGCTGCTAAAATTATGTGAATCACAAGATTTGATAATAACAAATTTATTTTATCAACACAAGGATATCCACAAATATACCAGAGTACAACCAAGCAGAAATGAAAAATAAATAATTGATACAAAAGAAAGAAAGACAAAATATACCAAATGTAAGAGTAATGAGAGGATAATAAGTATACAGCGATCCCGCAAGCAAGCAAATTTTAAAATGGTGGACTGAGGATATGAAAGATGAAGCTGAAAACAAAAAGAAGTGTGAAGAAAGAACTCAATAAAAAGATCGACAGAACAATATGATATATACAAAAAGCGAGGGAAAATAGCTAGAGATCTAGTAACAGCTGCAAAAGAAAAGTGATGGACAAATAGCATGAATATCATCAAATATTCCACAAAGTTTTGAAATCAATCAGAGCAAACACAACAGAAAACGAATTATACATCAAAATATCATCATCACACATCAAATAGATGGAAAGAATATTTCCAATATTAACTAGAAAGTAGGTACTTAGGAAAACATGGCAAATTGAGAAAAAAATCCGTCAATTTTGAGCACAACTCTGTAATATCCGATGAATATCGGGTTGTTAGAGGATTATTCCATATCAGTACTCTATGTAGTTTTTAAACCAAACTATATATTTTGGTATATTGGTCCTTGACAAGTGTGCAAAAAATTTTTTAAGTAATCTGAACGTTTGAAGTGGGTCAAAATCAAGTCGCTTACATACATACATACAGGGGAAGCTAATACAAGCGCGTTTGAAATAATACTGTAGAATTTTTTTAACGTTGTGTCTAGAGTAATTTGAGTGAGATCTGTCCAATTGAAATTATGTATTTTAGATGTGAAATAAAATTAAATGTGAGTAAAGATAAAAGAGTAGAGTTAATAAATGTTGTAAGGATTGTGTTGATTTTAACACAATTGTAAGTTGCCTATTGTACATAAAGATTAACACAAACTGAAATGAGATAAAAAGCTGCTCGACATTGAGTGGTCGCGTTTTGACCAATTATACCTGAAGAATTTCAGATATTTACCACGTTATTGTAATGTAGGTGGTCGTGTTCATACTTCCTATCAACAGAATTTTGCTGAAATCACTCGAAATAGTTTTCTCCCGCTGTTTAACTACCTGTCGATGGCGCCACTTCTTTATAATTACATCCACCGACAATTGTACCCATCTATGTCACCCTCTTAATAAGTGATAATAATTGTTGAGTTTTTTCGTCCCTTCTTTCATTGCAGATATAAATCATGTCTATACTAGAATGAGGAATTTATGAATACACTTTCCCTTTTTTTATATATCGATTGACATTTCCGGTATTTTTAGTGTAAAGCTGGTTTCACACGTAATACTCGGTAAACTCTAATTATTTTTGACACATTTTGTGAAAAATCAATTCATCTAGAAATGGTAAGGGTAAATGTTCATTGAATTCACCCTTTCCCATCTTAAAAATCATCCAGAAAAACAAGAAATAACAATCATCATTGCATTTACCATTCCCGTCTTCAAAGATATCCATACATTAAGGGAAAAGGACGATAATCATTACTGTACTCTGGAAATCCTGGTAATATGGAAAATATTTCACATAATCAGTCAAAATGGCTTTGATCGTATATAGGGGAAGATGACGCTTTCAAGTAAATCTATGAGTAAATATCAAAAAAAAGGTAGAACGTGTCGCGGGACACACGGTAGGATTTTTAGCTCCTTTTAAGCAAAAATTATGTAATACATCTGACGTTATAGATGAATAATTAGCATATCTCTCGGTGGTCGAGTAGTAAGCAAACCAGACTCTCACGCGGTAGACCCGGGTTCGATTCCCCGTGAAGAAGTTTCTTTTTATTGTTAATTTTATTTTTAAACAATCATTCTGCTTGATGTTAATAATAACAACAGGTAGACGTTTGAAATATTTAGCAGAATATTCATTATTATAGATAATGGTACGGTACCCTTCATGAGGGAGTCCGACTGGCAACATCTACTTATAACAGCATCGTATATTTAAAAAGGGAAACCGTAGCATTATACAAATTGGACATTCAAGAACTGTACGTTTACCACAAAAAAATTAGTGGAAACATAAAATTGAATTGTTAAATTCTCAATTTGAAGTTATATTACAGTTTACAGAAATTTTCATTTTCTAGGTTTTTTCTTAAGTGGGTCGTAGAAAAAATATGCTGTTCGACTCGTGTGGATTGTCCATATCGCACTTGAACAATTGAGCACTCCGCCTACGGTGTCGTGCTCAAACTTCGTCCTCGTGCGATATGGCTATCATATCCACACTAGTTGCACAAACTACTATTCCTATCAAAATATGCCCTTTTACATTTAAAAACAACCTGCCAAATGTCAAATCAATTTATCCATCCGTTTTAAAGTTATCGAATTAAAACATTCAAGTTTTCAAAATTTCAACACCCTGTATTTCGAAAAGTAAATGTGCTAGACCCCTTAATCCTCATATCATTTTCTCCAATTTTACGAGAGGAATCTACAGCAAACGTTCAAGATGCTTATACCATTTTTTGCGCGATCGTATTGGAATAAATTCCGAATAAAATAATTTAAATTTCTTCGAAATGAACGAAATGTCAAAAGTGACATTAAATTTATACTTCTCGATCAGTTTAAAATATATTTTTTGCGCGATCGATCTTTTTTGTTTATTTACAGCATCGGTTGTCAGGTCGGTAGGTTGTGTTTACTGGTTTCTAAGTCTAACACGTCGGTAAGTGATTTACTTACCGTTGAGACGTCGGTAAGTAAACTGCGTCTTATCCCTACATACATTTAAGTGGTCCCAAATAATATATTACTTCATTCATTACACAAAAGAAACAAAAAAAATAAGAAGATTGATATTTTTTAATGAACAGAATCGAACAGAACAATATAAAAAGTAATAAATAGCATGAAAACAATTTCACCAAAAAGCAAAATGTCACTTTTGACATTTCGTTCATTTCGAAGAAATTCAAATTATTTTATTCGAAATTCGAATATTTCAATACGATCGCACAAAAAATGGTATAAGCATTTCGAACGTTAAGGGTAATACCGGTCTCCAGCAAAATTGGAGGCTTCGCTACGCTCATCCTCCAAACATTGCTGTCGGCCGGTAAACAACCCTTACCGTTCTTGATACTTAATATACTATTGCATTTTGGTGAAATTGTTTTTATGATGCTATTTATTACTTTTCGACGTCTGAACGGTAGAAACCAGTAAACACAATCTACCGTCCTGACAACCGATGCTGTAAATAAACAAAAAAGATCAATCACGCAAAAAAAATTATGGAAATAATAGTGAAAATTTATCCGAACAAATTCAAGTAGATCACCAGCACTGCGAATACCAGCTTTGCATAGAATTTTAATATAGCATCGGTGGTTCAGTGGTAGAATGCTCGCCTTCCACGCGGGCGGCCCGGGTTCGATTCCCGGCCGAAGCATATGAATCGCTGCTTCTTAAACGAGAGAGAGACTCAGGAGAGAGCACACGCACGCAAGCAAGGCACATAACGAAGCAACGTAGCATAACGTAACGTTACGATTACGATCTTTTGCGTCGCGACCCCCGGTCGCTCGAACATAACCTGGCGTAAAGAACTAAAGTTCCAACTATCTACAAACTCCAAATTTGAGAAGAAGAAGAGGCGATATGTCCAATCTCAAATAAGGTACCTAAGAGCCAGGATCGGAAACTAGAGGTTTCTATTTTGGCATGGACTGAATTATTTATTATTTCTGTTCGATTGATTGTTTTTATCTGTTCTAGTTTACAAGGAAAAATATATTTGTGTTTTGTGATGTTTCTTTCTAGATTGTGTTGCCAAAAACACGCACGTATATGAAGCAATGAAATAAATAAATAATTTATTGATTTTAATAAAATTACGGCATATAAAAATAACTGTATATTGTGTGTGTGTTGATGGCCTTGGACGGTGTCAATTAACCAAATAAATAGATTAGTTATGGTTAAGAAGGATAAGCCAAAATTTCCAATTTAGGCGATCTCATTCGCTAGAGTGTATAAAATTGATAGGCATATCAAAGTTGTGGGAAATAAGGAAGAATAACTGGATATTATAATATTTGGAACATGTTTTCTACATACAGACATGGTGAATCACGGTCATAACTGGAAATCATTTTAAAATATACAGAATGTCCCAAAAGATTCTACGAGTTGAAAACCAGAAATAACCTATTCATATTCGTATTTAGCATCCAGCTAAAGCTAGTGACGAATTAATTTTTAAACAGCGTGCTTAGGTATAGTTTGTTCAGCCATCCTTTGCCGTTACGTCATACATTGTCCAGCTTGCTCTCTCATTCATGAAATGAATGAGACGGAATTTTGACGTCATTAACGTATTTCTTATCTAAGGTCGACATACATTTTATCTGTTACTTTTGACAATTCAGTTGTCATATTTTGAAAACAATTCTTTACATATGCCATTGATTATAATTTTGAGATTGTAAAATAACATTCAACAAATATAAGACATACGTAAAACAGCAGAATACGTCACCGATTATGACATAACGGCAAAGGATGGTTGAACAAACTATATGTGTGTTTAGGTGCGTATAACCATTGTCTAATATAAAGAAATTTATATTAGACAATGGTATAACTATCATGTTCTAGCATGACATTAACGTTTTTTACAGAAGGTGAATTTTTTGTTCGGTTGAGATTAATAAAGCAGTTATTCCAATTAATAGTGGTTTTAAATAACTGAAATATATATTACATTATACACCAAGGTGGTCAAGACTATTATTATTGACCGAGCGAAATAAGGTGCGAGGCTCATAAATGTCTAAATCTTCACCTATTTAATATATTAATCCATTCAATATTATTCTTTCCGTTCTCTATGTCTCTCTCTCTCTCAATTCACAAGCTGTGATTAGAAAAAGACTGATTGAGTTTATTGGTTTATTTTAATGCACCGTGTTCTGATAATTGAGATTTGCTAGAAGATAACAAATACCAGCCGCGAAGCTACCGAATTAACAAGCGACACAACAACAGCAAACTACTTCCTGTTAAAATAATGAAAAAACCTAAATCATCGGAAAAATTATTTATTTATTACGTTTCAATTGAAACTAACTGTTTTCAATTAATTTCACTTGAAAAGAAATATGGACATTCCAAATTATTTATAATAGGGTACAAGCATAAATTTTGCTATTGGTGGGAGCTGACGCTCTATCAGGTCTCCTAACACATTGTTCTAGTGTGTAAATCAACGTTTATTAAAACTCCAGACAAAATATTTGTTACTTCACCTGGTGGCGCAAGCAAAAATACACTTAAGAGAAGGGCATTACTTTTGTTTGTGAAGACCATTTTAATGTAGGTACCTACTTCTATGCTGGTAATTTTTATTCTTAAATAGTTTGAGGTTATGTACCTATATGTCTAGGAATCAACCATAAAAACATCATTTTCTCACGACCACACATCGAAATATGGTTGGTATATATTATATAAATAAAACATAATTTAAATCGTACTTACGATAATGCTTTAACTTCTCTTATTTCCTCGGCATTAAAGCAGCTGTTTGACTTCATAAATTCAAGCAGCATAAATGAGTCTACTTTGGGCAAGTTATCAGTTTGTGCTTTTACAAAACCTTTGCTAGCCATATCTTTACTCACAAAATATGAAGGAATCGTCACTGAACACTGAACTAGTAAATAAAATATATTCTTCCAAAAGTTTTAAAATATCCTCGGAAATATCGAATATTTATAACCACTTTCCACTTTACGTTGACTTTTAGAAATAAAAAAAAACACACAAACACGTAATGGTCTCAAACAAACATATAAATGATATTTTTACGTCGATGAAGCAATTAATAGTTGATTAAAGTACAATATAAACACACAACTACACATAACCTAATGTAATACCGGCTATATTGAGATAAGTAAACACAAGAGATATGACATCACACGTATCATTGGTAGCGTTCGGAAATCCTCGGGTTGTGGTCGGAAAGTGCATTGAAATTTGGATTTTATTTTAAAATTTGGGAGTTATTTCCAATGGAAACTGGAAAATTTGAAATATGCGTGTACTCTGTTATCACGATATACATAGTGAAATGGAAGATTCTTTGCCTAAAAATATTACAATCTGACGCAACTTCCTTGAATAAAATATTGATGATAAATAAGATACAGGGTGGCAAAGTTGAAATGTCAAAAATGTTTTTTCTCAGTAAATTTAAAGGTTTTTGATATACAAACGTGAAAATTGGAAGATAGTGGTTTAAGGGCCTGGGAAATCAAAAAAAAACTTAAAATTGTGTCGTTTTTTCAGCGTATATCCAGACAAGACCCAACCAGATCCCAGATCTAATAGATACTTTTTTCTACTTATGAAAACAAAAATTAGTGATAGGACCTTTCTTATTAAATGTCAGCGAGTTTTGAATTTTTCCCGATAGTTCATTGGCCGTTGGAAAAAAAAATTAATAAAAACAAATCGAATCGAACTGAAAGGAATAAATCAGGAATGAAAGCGATTAATACCGTGAAAAAAACCTCAATCGTTCAAGATGCGCACTCAAACTATTCTTTAGAATCAATTCAGCTCGATTTACAGTCACCGACAAGGTTAATTTTATTGACAGTGAATGCAAAATTGTTAATTAATTACTTATAAATTAATTTGAAAATGTACCAAGTGGATTTTAAAAAGTATAGGACAGGACTGGCAGTATTTCTTCAAGAGAAAAAATATACAGGATATTTCTGAATTCATGGGAAAAAATATTGTATAATATTATGATCTGTCTTTTCTGACTAAATTTCCTCAACCTTCTATACTAAGGTACTCCATGAAGATGCAATGTTTTGTAATTTCCGTGCACTCGCAATGATTAAAATACAATATATACACACAACTACACATAATCTAATGCAATACTGGCCATATTGACATAAGTAAACACAAGAGATATGACATCACACGTATCATCGGTAGCGTTCGGAAATCCTCGGATTGTGGTCGGAAAATGCATTGAAATTTGAATTTTACTTTAAAATTTGGGAGTAATTTCCAATGGAAACTGGTATATTTCCTATTATTAGTAATTTTTTATATCATATTTACTATTATAAATTAATATCCAAGCAAAATATGAAATATACGTGTACTCTATTGTGTCTCCTTTTCTCCCAAAATTTTATATTATTTCTGATGTTATCTTATCGTCACCTGCAGCTTTTCCGTTTTTTAATGTCTGTATTGCTTTTATAATGTAGCTAGTTCCTTGATCCTTATTCACAGACTCCGTTTTAACTATAGAGTTTTCATCAGAAGTAGTAACTAATAGTTTTTAAAAATATTCCTCCTATCTGTCCATTATTCAAATATCATCAACACATGTTACATTCTAAGGGGCTGTAATTATCAAACCTCACCTTACTTCATATCAAATCTTTTTTCCGAGATTGAGTTTTGAAAAATAAAAATTTCATTTAAAATCTCTGGTGTCTTGAAGAACTTCCTTTGCTGCTAAAGTTTTTTCCGAGAACCAATAGTCAAGTAAATAGCTAATGGAAATAATTTTGGAGAAAACTTGTGCAAGCAATTCCATTTGTTGACTGAGACAGAAAATGTCACCTCAGTTTTATTATGGATGATGGACTCTTGAAGATATGACTCATCTGTGAACAATGTTTTTTTTAATTGCATTTCGTCTCTCATCCAATCACAAACTGTTACTCAATAAGGACAATAACAAGGTGATAATGAACATAATTTAACAAAAAAAGTAACACCTGACGTGTTTTATTAACATCATTTACGAAACAAGCAAAAAACCGCTATCCCAATAAAACCCTGCTC
This sequence comes from Galerucella tenella, assembly GCA_910591685.1. Classification (NCBI taxonomy): domain Eukaryota; kingdom Metazoa; phylum Arthropoda; class Insecta; order Coleoptera; family Chrysomelidae; genus Galerucella; species Galerucella tenella. The sequence continues at coordinate 8,960 of CAJUYH010002326.1, read as the reverse complement.
CTGGTGCGTGCACTTCAGTAGATCCCATTCCTAATAGCTAAAATATTGTTAGAATCTCATGCGATATTATTTTATTTTACACTTCACCACGGATATGATCTACTGTGAATGTACCTTGAAACATTTGACAACAATTTTTTTGCAAAATATTATCCATTGTCTAGTTGTCGTTTTTTTTTTCGTTAGTTTCAGATTGTGACCAGACTTTAAGGAAACTTAATTTTTCTTGATATCGATAGATGGAACGGTTCAAGAAACACACAGAAGATATCTACCAGAGATGGTGAACTTCATAGGTACTTGAATTTTGCAAAAAGTTTCCTTCAATCCTGTGTATAAATTGAGCGGAATCAACGAAAAATGGTCGACAAAATAATGATTTCTAAGAAGGCTCTTTAAGGTAGTGAAGATTTTCATTTTCAACTTTCATTCTTATCACTTTTCGTGTAATTCTTAAATTATGTGAATTCCACCCATCCGAATTATGCTGTTTGCTAGATTTTAGATAGAATTCTCCCAGCTATACACAGCTGCACTATTTGTAGCCGAGAGATTCTTCTTAAAATAACAGTTTTTACTTACCCCAAAAAAGAGTTTACATTGTGGTTCAATCATACCAGTTCTAAGTATTCAGAAATCTTCTACGAGCTACCCATTTAATAACTGTTCCCTCAGACCTACGATTCTATGGTAACCGTAAGAACCGCACACCGATAAGAAACACGTGACTGTTCCAAACTAAAGTTTCAACAAGTCTGGATATTTCTATTTAAAATATGGTGAATGCGCTTGGTAAAATTTTATTGATAGGTAAATTAACAGGACGTTATTTCAAAAATAATTTTTATTAAGACAGACCAGAAAATATAACGTTTTGCCGATCTAGACCGGAAAATGGACGCTAGGGAGCGGAAATAGTATATTTCATTACCAGTAAAGAAATGAGGATTTTTCCGTGCGCGCGTGACAAATTCTCATGGAAGTCATGCAAGAACGGAAAATCCATTTCTGGACGAGTGATGAACGATATTTTTTATTATACTTAGGTACCTGAAATCAACATAAACAAAAAATATCGCAAAAAATTATTAAGAAAATCGGGAATATTTATTTTTATTTTTAAAACAGTAAAAATGTAAGTACATACAACTCAAATTAACAAAAAAAATACAAGTAGGTAATTCTAAGAAAATTAATTTTGGACAGAACCGTTATTATTAATAGTAATATTTATTGTACAATTCGTATTATTGTTGAAGCTCAATCCCTTTTGCATTTCTTTTTGTTGAACTAAAGACTCTGCTAAAGATGTTGAAGCGGAGTGTTCGTGTGTGCTTTGGTTCTCTTGATTGACTGTTACAGATGTTGTAGTTTCCAAGTTACAAGGGCTAAACAACTTCCGTGATACTTCAATTTTTCTTTGTATGGACTTTTCTATATATCCTTCTGCTACATTGGAAGAAAGCCATCCTCCGTGTCTTTTCAAAGTGAGCAAATCACCGCCGCTTTCCACCAACATGGTTGCCGAAGAGCGCCTTAGCCCATGTCCGGTATATTCTTCGGGATTTTTTAGTTTTAGGTATTTTGCAACAAGTTTTGGAATACCACTGATAGTATGGCACCCAACATGTTGAGCGTAACATCTTTGGTTTCGGTATGCAACAAATAATCTTCTACTCTCCATATGTTTAGGGCGGAGATCTGCGTATTTACGGTAAATTGTACAGGGATCGAATTTGCAATTTTCATTGGTAATGGTAAAACTTCTTGACCTGTGAGTTTTTCCATCTCGTAAGAACACGACAAGGAAACGCCCATTATCTTCCACATCATCTAAACTCAAACGTATTAAATCATCTCTGCGGCATGCACCGAAGATGCCAAACACTAAAATTACTTTTGCTAGTAGATATTCTCCATCTGAAGCTTCACAAAAAAATTTGGTTACTTGTTCTGCTGTAAGAATCTTGGATTTCTTTGGTATATATCCTACAGCTTGTCGTTTCAAAAAAGCAATCGTTTTTGGATATTGATGGTATTTTCTTTTATTGCCAAACAACTCTTTAACATTGAGAATCGACTCCATAAAGTGGAGGATTTCATAGTGTTGGCTTTTTCAGAAAAATATACTAAAAGAATATCGTCACTCACAATTTTGATTCGTTTCTGAGTCCGCCATTCGGTAAAACTGTTATATTCTTGTTCATATCTCAACCTGGATTTCACTGGTAATAAATCTGCACTCACTTCTGCCGCTCGTTGTAAGATATTTTCGGGAATATCCCGATTTTCTTCACAATCTGAATTCATTTTTGCAAAATGTAATAAATACATAAATACTTAATTTTCACTGACAGAAAATAAAATTTGTAATTAATAAATAAATCGTTGCTATAGACACATTACTCGTAAGCGCACGGAAATAGGGATCGGGAAAAAATTTCCGTGCGCTGTTCCGAAAATGTCATATTTACTGTATTTTATAAACAGTTGAAAATGTAGTATTTTCTGTTAAGTATAATAAAAAAGCTTTTTTCTACGACTGCTATGAAAAATAGTTCTTTTACCACAATTTACGAAAATATAAAGTGTCACCTTGCCTAAGCCGTGAGAAAGATTGCCTAAGTCGTGGGAAATATTTTTTCCCACGCCACGGTACGATAGAGAATCAACACAATTCTCGATCATATATACATTTATATGGATAATCAAATAAAATCGACAAAAACTTGTATGCTACTGTCATAACAGAGAATTTAATGAAAAGACATGACTTTCCGGGTTTGACCATACAAAATTGTACAAATTTCACCATCACCTATAATTTTGAATAAAATTATTCAACAGCTTAGAGATGGGATACTTTAGTGTTATTTTTGTTTTACTAACCATAGTTACTTTATTTGAATTTTTTTAATTTGTGCAGTTGTAGAAAAAGTATAGTGTGCAACATGTGGAGAAAGTACTTTTCTCACTCGTGTGCTTACGTCACTTGCCCTTGGGGCTCGTGCCACAAACTTTCATACTCGTGAGAAAAGTTGACCTTCACCCACTTGTTGTACTTGTTGCCGGTCCCTGACGTCCATTTTGTCTTAATTTTTCCAATCGCTCTTTCATAATACAATCTACCTTGATTTCGTTACTATGGTAACAACGTTTCGATATATTGTCGAGTGATGACAGTTCGTTGATTTTTAATTTGTCGTTTATGTCAAACTTATTATTTTATCTGGTTTTAGTTTTGTTAATCACTTTCTTATAAAAAGTAAAATAAAGAATTGAATGTATATCGGAGTGTCCGTCTAAAGAAAAAGATATTGTACGTCACGCACCCGAAAATAAGTGTTTTTCAGGTCTTACCAAGCTTCCAGGACTCGCCTACGGCTCGCCCTGGAATCTGCTTGTCTCGCCCTACTACTTTCCCGTCTTGTAACGTAAATCACTAATTTGAGGGGTTGAAACAGTATGATTATAATACCACACCGTCTATTTTCGAAAGTAACGTCATAAAAACATCAATTTGTCAATTGTAATGTCGTTTAATTTAGATCTAATTTCCAAACAAATTAAGCCAGCGAAGAAGAAACACCTTTTAGATTCGAGGCTTTTCAAAGGAATAGTTTTTAAGTAGTCAGAGGCTAATTGAAGATTTAGGCCGAAATTGCCATCTTCATTCTATAAGTCTATTTTTTCACAAATAATATCAGAAAGTTTGAAGCCACTAGCATTTTTTCAGAAAGATTAAGTATTAATTTTATAGTGAGGTTTTAATAAAAATTCCATAGAGCAGTTTGAACTGGGCAGGCACGATGACGTATTCCCGCGCAATTTATTCTGATTGGCTAGTAGGCAACCTGTGTACTTCAGGGACCTTACCCCATAGGGGTCTCCACCATACAAAGTAGGAATACGTACAGTTTCTCATGAATCTCCCTGTATATAGATGTGCTGGCTATGGTTGATAATTGGTTAAGCGAACTACACACCTTCCGGTGAAAATCCTCAAAAATATTGTACAATTTAGACTGTTTGCTCACGGATGATTTTATTTATTACGGTCCTGATGGAACGCCTAGAGAGAGAATACATGTATAAGTACTAGAAAGGTACCTCCTTTAAGAAAAACCTTTATTCCGATACCAACGCCTGTTTCGTTTGAATATATTCGTTTGCAAAAGTTGTTCTCATCCCATGAAACTACTGCCAGCATATATTTACTTCTAATGGTTGCTACTAAAAATGGTACCTTATTGTGGGAAAGAATTGTCCGGTATTAATTGTACAGACCACACTAAAAGATGACTGTGTTTCTTCCCATTCGACATAATGTATGCTTTTATTACGAGTGCTAGTAAGAAAATTGTGGTTGTTATAATATTATCAAAATAGTAATAAATTGTATTGACAAATGTAAAAAGGAAATGACTGCAGTGGTGAGGTGCCTTTCATTTATACGTTGAGAGAAGGAGGGTCGACTGTCTTTTTTTTATGTGGGGATGTTCTTACGTATGATCAGGGGGATCAGTCAATCTAGATAATTATCAATATCTCTTATAATTCAATAATTTATTCATTGAATGGTGGAATTAATTAAAAACAGTTAGTTTGATCTATTAACACAAAATATTTCTTTATCATTTTCATCAAAAACCTTGAGAAATAATTTTTCGCTACTCTGTATAATAAAATTCGACAAATACATAGATTAGAGAGGGGGGGTGTATAATCGATGTTAAATAATAGCACAAAATTATTCAACTAACTTATAGATAAATATACACTTTCTTACGTAACGCACATTCTCTTACGTAATTTGGTCGATACCGTACGTCACTGCATTCCAATATATCACATGCAAATATTTTTTTAAGCTCATTTTTAATTTTGTTTGATATGAAAAAATTGCTTTACTACGTAAACGGTGTTTCGATTTTTCCACTCATGAGGTTGTGTACCTTTTTATTTTTATCTAAAGGTTATAATGAAATTCTTTTTTCTACGACCGTGCGTTTTAACCCATTTTCCCGCACACATTTTAGTTTTGAAATGGCGGGAAAGTGAATTATGCAACTTTTGACCTTATTAGATAGTTTTTTACTTCGTAAGTTATAACTATTTTCACAACAGTTAAATAAATATTTACGAAGTATATCAAATAAAATTATTTCATCTACAAATGACTTAAAACCGTTGCCGTCATTGTCATCTTTATGCGACCTGCAGCCGATGTCATCTTTATCGACGGCATCTACTTACCAGTTAACTCCAAATAACTCCACTGGACCGGCAATTTTAAGTAATTCACAGAATGCAACAATTGTGTTTTCAATTTTAATATTTATAATAATTAGTAGTTTTTAGTTATTGTTTTGTATATGTATGTTGAAATAAAATAATTCTTGAAAAATGGGTTGGTATACTTATTTGTAGATATATACGGTCGTGGAAAAAATAATGTTCCGCTCCGCGTCGTTCGGGTCAACTGCAGTCCCGTGTGGGAAAATATCACTTTCTGCTTAGGAAAATAACTATTCTGATATTGATTACCAGGGTCTGACAGGGTTTCTATCATTGTATATTCTGCATATTATTGGTTCCATATTATTTCTTATGATTTTTGTTAATGTAAAACTAACCTCATTTAGGTATATCGCAACACCTCCAATTTTTGTTTATATCACCCTCATTTTCAAGAAAAATTTCAATTGGTGTATCTAAAATTTGACATATATGTTAACATTATGAATTTGACGTTATCTTCTTTTTTAAATAATTGATAAAAAAACCTCAATATCTGCCTTATCTTATCTTATCTTCCTTTCTCTCACTATTTAAGTTTTCACACCAGGAAGTTTTTTATGTCAATTATTTCTATTTTACTGAAAATGTGGATTTAGAAGGTTGAGTTCTACCGTTCTTCTTTTCTACATAATATTTCCATATTATTTTTAAATTTGGTTTATTGTACTGACTTCTTTATATTAAGAAATGTCTCTATCCATCCCCAAAAGATATTAAGAAAAAATTCATTCATCTCGCAAAGCACACCAATTTTTATTTCACAGAACCCGTTGGAACCCATCAAAAACTTGACATGCTTTAATATTTTCCTACTTAAGGTATCATATGATCGTTAGATACGACCCTGATTAACCAACTTTTTCTGATCAACTCTATATTAATTTCAATTCGTGTGACAAACGAAAACCTCAAAATTAGTCGGCTTGTTCTATTTATATAAACATAATTTATGCATCTTAATATGAACCGCTACTGAACAGAAGCAGAGTTGAATCATTTAACTTTCATGGGATATACTTGTGATTCATCCTAACCAACGAATAAACTGACTAGTTTAGACAGTAGACTAACTGCGACACTTCCTAGTTTTCTATAATATCATGTTTTGCATCTGGACCAGTAAAATTGATTTTTTTTTTCAAACCCTGTTTTTTGTCTTTTGAAATCCTGATTAATGGATATTTTTCGTGTAATGTTCCCTGTACCTAAATGCCATGATGTCGGAGTTGTATCTGTAGAGTAGGGAGGGTGAGTGTAGGCTAACAGCACTTAGCTCAAATGTGACCCATTGTACATCCTCCCGAGGAGTTGTCCTCCTAGGTCATCGTCCATCCTGTCCTTCTCAGGAAGGTGGACAGGTCACTAGGAGACATCTCCTTTATATCGGCAGGTGTAGGCCAAGACTCACCGAACACACACTCTCTTATTGACGATAACTCCGGACACTCGCATAAGACATGCCAGACAGTTTCATCTTCCTTTTCACACATCTTGCATAGGGGTGTGTCCACTAGCCCCATAGTATGGAGGTGTTTCCTTAGTTGACAGTGACCAGTCAGAAATCTTACTGTTAAACGCAGGTTTTTCCTGGTCATCGCCAAATATTTCTTCGGCGCCAGCTTCCCAGGGTCGCCCAGGGTGATCCTGGCAATACTGCATCCTTTGATTCCATCCCATCTCTTAAGGGATTGAGCATGGATGTAACGTTTGGCTATTTCCGCAATTGTTGAAGTCGTTAGGCCGCAGGTGTCACTGGGTCCTAGAATTTTTAGTCCAGCGGCTTTCCTGGCTAAAGAATCGGCAATGTCCATAACTTTCGCCCTCTATCGAGCTCCTTTCTGGATCTTCACTTAAGTCAATATCTTCAGCGCGGGCAGGTTTATTCAAACAAATACCCTGCTGAACGGAAAGAGACATAGAACAGGTCAGTACCTTGGCAACCGGAGAAGAAAGCCCATCAAGTCAATACCTTGCTATACTGACTGCTACGATTCTCGGTCGTCCTTTTATATCTACACTGACTTGACAAAAACAGCTTTGTATCGAACCATAGTCGTCTCTAGAACGATGTTTCTGGAGAACATCGTTACATCCTAGTCAGAAAATCTCTGTCCTGTACAGTCTATTGGGGAAGTAAACGAGAACTACAGTATTACTTATACACACACAGGTCACGGCGCCATTGGCGACTGAAACTAAGCACAAAACATGTTTAGTATGCTGGCAGTCAATTGTTGGATTCCGTCGGAACGCACAGCTATCGATAACCTCTACATAACTTCTACAAATATTCTTCCAGTTTCATTGGATACAATGAGTACCAATAAGATAAATATTGGGCATATGTGCTTTCAAAAGCCTCTCCACTAAGACCTTAGCAGATATATTGTGTGTGCTCCTAGTGTTTCTTGTCTAGACCCGTCCTTATCACTAGATTTCGAGTACCAAACCTCAAGTCCTCCTTTTATTGGGAGGGTTGTGGCTTTTCCTTCCCTTAGCTTGGTCAGTTCTTCGCAGTAGCACAGTATTGGTGCTGGAGTTTCTTCATCATCTTGGCAAAACCTGCATAAGTTTGTGTCTGATTCTTTTCCAAGTACTGCTATTTGTTTCTCGCAGCGCGTTTGTTATGCCACAGAAAGGTTCTGTGCCAATGGAAGCACATCGTGCCCCTTCTCCATTTAGTGAGTCTGCCTCTTCGAATCATCTCGTACGATGGCATTCCTATTAAGTGGTTGGTCGATTTCCAGCTAGTTATAGCTTACTAATGGGCACTTCCCTTCTGGCTAAGCTTCGCCTTGTATGTAGACATGAAGTGGTGGCAGGCTAAGCAAGACGTCTAATGCACCTGTTGAGGTTGTATTCATATGGCTCCCATAGCAGCCAGGCAAGCTAGCCATTGGATGCCACTTAGCTTTTGGATCGTGCCAGCCTGTCGAGTCATTGGCGACTAAACCATCAAGCCATTTGCTATCATATGATCATTTTTGGCTGTACCAGTTGTTACTGCACGTGGTTCTGATCATAGGGCTATCGTATCCTTTTTGTATTCTTTCCTGTAGGTGCTGATTCCACGTCAACTTGTGATCCAATATGATTACCAAGTATTTTGCTTTTTGTGCAAATGAAATTCCCACCCCATGAAGAACTGGTGATTCTGCCCTTTCAAAAACTTTCTAAGTATTAAACTATTATCTCTGACATATAATGATAACGTCACTAAAATGACGGAAAACAGTAATTAAGTGAATTCCAACAGTTTTGTTGTGCCGGAAAACTAATTTTTGGATTTTGACATTATCTTTTTCAAAATAAAGTCTTTTAATTTGATTGTTTTGGCTTAAATCTTCATATAGTAGACTCTGTGGAATTTCTGTGTAAAATATTCACACTCTGTATATAAATTTGTGTAGCATATTATTCTCTTTAAACTTCCTGCTATGTACCTACATTTTACGACCGATTCAATACACAATCAATGACTAATACTCGTAATCCGAATGTATAGAGCGAGATAGAGGAAGAAAGAAGAAAAAAATAACAAAAATCCATAAATAATAGTTCATGTGACAATTTATGATTGTTTCCAACAGTATAGTATTAACTACGATTGTGGTCTATTTCAAAGAAAACACATGAATAATCAATTATTATAAGATATA